>JARQAB010000290.1:0-35809 GCA_036172955.1 Meloidogyne arenaria
TGAAATAAAACAACCGAATAGAAAACAATTTTATATTTTGTACAGAATTATTTAAAGTTAAAGTTTTTATATAGCAGACAATTTCACATTTTTTGACTTCTTTTATTGAATAAAACAACCGAATAGAAAACAATTTTAGATTTCTCAGATAGTTAAGTTTTCATGTACCAATTTGTTTAGATATATTTTATTGAATAAACACCGAATAGAAACAATTTATGATTTCTCAGAATACTTTAATGTTTCATCACAATGTATGATAATATTTTATTGAAATAAACACACCGAATAGAAAACAATTTAGATTTCTCAGAATAATTTAAAGTTTTCATCACATTTGTTAGATATATTTTTTATTGAAATAAAACAACCGAATAGAAATCAATTTTAGATTCTCAGAATATTTAAAGTTTTCATCACATTTGTTAGATATATTTTATTGAAATAAAACAACCGAATAGAAATCAATTTTAGATTTCTCAGAATATTTAATGTTTTCATCACATTTGTTAGATATATTTTATTGAAATAAAACAACCGAATAGAAAACAATTTAGATTTTTCAGAATATTTAAAGTTTTAAACACATTGTTAGATATATTTTATTGAAATAAAACAACCGAATAGAAAACAATTTTAGATTTCTCAGAATATTTAAAGTTTTCATACCATTTGTTAGATATATTTTATTGAAATAAACCAACCGAATAGAAATCAATTTTAGATTTCTCAGAATATTTAAAGTTTTCATCACATTTGTTAGATATATTTTATTGAAATAAACCAACCGAATAGAAATCAATTTTAGATTTCTCAGAATATTTAAAGTTTTCATCACATTTGTTAGATATATTTTATTGAAATAAACAAACCGAATAGAAAACAATTTTAGATTTCTCAGAATATTTAAAGTTTTCATACCATTTGTTAGATATATTTTATTGAAATAAACCAACCGAATAGAAATCAATTTTAGATTTCTCAGAATATTTAAATTTTCATCACATTTGTTAGATATATTTTATTGAAATAAAACAACCGAATAGAAAACAATTTTAGATTTTTCAGAATATTTAAAGTTTTTATCACATTTGTTAGATATATTTTATTGAAATAAAACAACCGAATAGAAAACAATTTTAGATTTTTCAGAATATTTAAAGTTTTTATCACATTTGTTAGATATATTTTATTGAAATAAACCAACCGAATAGAAAACAATTTTAGATTTCTCAGAATATTTAAAGTTTTCATACCATTTGTTAGATATATTTTATTGAAATAAACCAACCGAATAGAAATCAATTTTAGATTTCTCAGAATATTTAAAGTTTTCATCACATTTGTTAGATATATTTTATTGAAATAAACCAACCGAATAGAAATCAATTTTAGATTTCTCAGAATATTTAAAGTTTTCATACCATTTGTTAGATATATTTTATTGAAATAAAACAACCGAATAGAAAACAATTTTAGATTTCTCAGAATATTTAAAGTTTTCATCACATTTGTTAGATATATTTTATTGAAATAAACCAACCGAATAGAAATCAATTTTAGATTTCTCAGAATATTTAAAGTTTTCATCACATTTGTTAGATATATTTTATTGAAATAAACCAACCGAATAGAAATCAATTTTAGATTTCTCAGAATATTTAAAGTTTTCATCACATTTGTTAGATATATTTTATTGAAATAAAACAACCGAATAGAAAACAATTTTAGATTTCTCAGAATATTTAAAGTTTTCATACCATTTGTTAGATATATTTTATTGAAATAAACCAACCGAATAGAAATCAATTTTAGATTTCTCAGAATATTTAAATTTTCATCACATTTGTTAGATATATTTTATTGAAATAAAACAACCGAATAGAAAACAATTTTAGATTTTTCAGAATATTTAAAGTTTTTATCACATTTGTTAGATATATTTTATTGAAATTAAACAACCGAATAGAAAACAATTTTAGATTTTTCAGAATATTTAAAGTTTTTATCACATTTGTTAGATATATTTTATTGAAATAAAACAACCGAATAGAAAACAATTTTAGATTTCTCAGAATATTTAAAGTTTTCATACCATTTGTTAGATATATTTTATTGAAATAAACCAACCGAATAGAAATCAATTTTAGATTTCTCAGAATATTTAAAGTTTTCATCACATTTGTTAGAGGTATTTTATTGAAATAAACCAACCGAATAGAAATCAATTTTAGATTTCTCAGAATATTTAAAGTTTTCATCACATTTGTTAGATATATTTTATTGAAATAAAACAACCGAATAGAAATCAATTTTAGATTTCTCAGAATATTTAATGTTTTCATCACATTTGTTAGATATATTTTATTGAAATAAAACAACCGAATAGAAAACAATTTTAGATTTTTCAGAATATTTAAAGTTTTTATCACATTTGTTAGATATATTTTATTGAAATAAAACAACCGAATAGAAAACAATTTTAGATTTCTCAGAATATTTAAAGTTTTCATACCATTTGTTAGATATATTTTATTGAAATAAACCAACCGAATAGAAATCAATTTTAGATTTCTCAGAATATTTAAAGTTTTCATCACATTTGTTAGATATATTTTATTGAAATAAACCAACCGAATAGAAATCAATTTTAGATTTCTCAGAATATTTAAAGTTTTCATCACATTTGTTAGATATATTTTATTGAAATAAAACAACCGAATAGAAAAAAATTTTAGATTTCTCAGAATATTTAAAGTTTTCATACCATTTGTTAGATATATTTTATTGAAATAAACCAACCGAATAGAAATCAATTTTAGATTTCTCAGAATATTTAAATTTTCATCACATTTGTTAGATATATTTTATTGAAATAAAACAACCGAATAGAAAACAATTTTAGATTTTTCAGAATATTTAAAGTTTTTATCACATTTGTTAGATATATTTTATTGAAATAAAACAACCGAATAGAAAACAATTTTAGATTTTTCAGAATATTTGAAGTTTTTATCACATTTGTTAGATATATTTTATTGAAATAAAACAACCGAATAGAAAACAATTTTAGATTTCTCAGAATATTTAAAGTTTTCATACCATTTGTTAGATATATTTTATTGAAATAAACCAACCGAATAGAAATCAATTTTAGATTTCTCAGAATATTTAAAGTTTTCATCACATTTGTTAGATATATTTTATTGAAATAAAACAACCGAATAGAAAACAATTTTAGATTTTTCAGAATATTTAAAGTTTTTATCACATTTGTTAGATATATTTTATTGAAATAAAACAACCGAATAGAAAACAATTTTAGATTTTTCAGAATATTTAAAGTTTTTATCACATTTGTTAGATATATTTTATTGAAATAAAACAACCGAATAGAAAACAATTTTAGATTTCTCAGAATATTTAAAGTTTTCATACCATTTGTTAGATATATTTTATTGAAATAAACCAACCGAATAGAAATCAATTTTAGATTTCTCAGAATATTTAAAGTTTTCATCACATTTGTTAGATATATTTTATTGAAATAAACCAACCGAATAGAAATCAATTTTAGATTTCTCAGAATATTTAAAGTTTTCATCACATTTGTTAGATATATTTTATTGAAATAAAACAACCGAATAGAAAACAATTTTAGATTTCTCAGAATATTTAAAGTTTTCATACCATTTGTTAGATATATTTTATTGAAATAAACCAACCGAATAGAAATCAATTTTAGATTTCTCAGAATATTTAAAGTTTTCATCACATTTGTTAGATATATTTTATTGAAATAAACCAACCGAATAGAAATCAATTTTAGATTTCTCAGAATATTTAAAGTTTTCATCACATTTGTTAGATATATTTTATTGAAATAAACCAACCGAATAGAAATCAATTTTAGATTTCTCAGAATATTTAAAGTTTTCATCACATTTGTTAGATATATTTTATTGAAATAAAACAACCGAATAGAAATCAATTTTAGATTTCTCAGAATATTTAATGTTTTCATCACATTTGTTAGATATATTTTATTGAAATAAAACAACCGAATAGAAAACAATTTTAGATTTTTCAGAATATTTAAAGTTTTCATCACATTTGTTAGATATATTTTATTGAAATAAAACAACCGAATAGAAAACAATTTTAGATTTCTCAGAATATTTAAAGTTTTCATACCATTTGTTAGATATATTTTATTGAAATAAACCAACCGAATAGAAATCAATTTTAGATTTCTCAGAATATTTAAAGTTTTCATCACATTTGTTAGATATATTTTATTGAAATAAACCAACCGAATAGAAATCAATTTTAGATTTCTCAGAATATTTAAAGTTTTCATCACATTTGTTAGATATATTTTATTGAAATAAAACAACCGAATAGAAAACAATTTTAGATTTCTCAGAATATTTAAAGTTTTCATACCATTTGTTAGATATATTTTATTGAAATAAACCAACCGAATAGAAATCAATTTTAGATTTCTCAGAATATTTAAATTTTCATCACATTTGTTAGATATATTTTATTGAAATAAAACAACCGAATAGAAAACAATTTTAGATTTTTCAGAATATTTAAAGTTTTTATCACATTTGTTAGATATATTTTATTGAAATAAAACAACCGAATAGAAAACAATTTTAGATTTTTCAGAATATTTAAAGTTTTTATCACATTTGTTAGATATATTTTATTGAAATAAAACAACCGAATAGAAAACAATTTTAGATTTCTCAGAATATTTAAAGTTTTCATACCATTTGTTAGATATATTTTATTGAAATAAACCAACCGAATAGAAATCAATTTTAGATTTCTCAGAATATTTAAAGTTTTCATCACATTTGTTAGATATATTTTATTGAAATAAAACAACCGAATAGAAAACAATTTTAGATTTTTCAGAATATTTAAAGTTTTTATCACATTTGTTAGATATATTTTATTGAAATAAAACAACCGAATAGAAAACAATTTTAGATTTTTCAGAATATTTAAAGTTTTTATCACATTTGTTAGATATATTTTATTGAAATAAAACAACCGAATAGAAAACAATTTTAGATTTCTCAGAATATTTAAAGTTTTCATACCATTTGTTAGATATATTTTATTGAAATAAACCAACCGAATAGAAATCAATTTTAGATTTCTCAGAATATTTAAAGTTTTCATCACATTTGTTAGATATATTTTATTGAAATAAACCAACCGAATAGAAATCAATTTTAGATTTCTCAGAATATTTAAAGTTTTCATCACATTTGTTAGATATATTTTATTGAAATAAAACAACCGAATAGAAAACAATTTTAGATTTCTCAGAATATTTAAAGTTTTCATACCATTTGTTAGATATATTTTATTGAAATAAACCAACCGAATAGAAATCAATTTTAGATTTCTCAGAATATTTAAAGTTTTCATCACATTTGTTAGATATATATTATTGAAATAAACCAACCGAATAGAAATCAATTTTAGATTTCTCAGAATATTTAAAGTTTTCATCACATTTGTTAGATATATTTTATTGAAATAAAACAACCGAATAGAAAACAATTTTAGATTTTTCAGAATATTTAAAGTTTTTATCACATTTGTTAGATATATTTTATTGAAATAAAACAACCGAATAGAAAACAATTTTAGATTTCTCAGAATATTTAAAGTTTTCATACCATTTGTTAGATATATTTTATTGAAATAAACCAACCGAATAGAAATCAATTTTAGATTTCTCAGAATATTTAAAGTTTTCATCACATTTGTTAGATATATTTTATTGAAATAAACCAACCGAATAGAAATCAATTTTAGATTTCTCAGAATATTTAAAGTTTTCATCACATTTGTTAGATATATTTTATTGAAATAAAACAACCGAATAGAAAACAATTTTAGATTTCTCAGAATATTTAAAGTTTTCATACCATTTGTTAGATATATTTTATTGAAATAAACCAACCGAATAGAAATCAATTTTAGATTTCTCAGAATATTTAAAGTTTTCATCACATTTGTTAGATATATTTTATTGAAATAAACCAACCGAATAGAAATCAATTTTAGATTTCTCAGAATATTTAAAGTTTTCATCACATTTGTTAGATATATTTTATTGAAATAAAACAACCGAATAGAAAACAATTTTAGATTTCTCAGAATATTTAAAGTTTTCATACCATTTGTTAGATATATTTTATTGAAATAAAACAACCGAATAGAAAACAATTTTAGATTTCTCAGAATATTTAAAGTTTTCATACCATTTGTTAGATATATTTTATTGAAATAAACCAACCGAATAGAAATCAATTTTAGATTTCTCAGAATATTTAAAGTTTTCATCACATTTGTTAGATATATTTTATTGAAATAAACCAACCGAATAGAAATCAATTTTAGATTTCTCAGAATATTTAAAGTTTTCATCAAATTTGTTAGATATATTTTATTGAAATAAAACAACCGAATAGAAATCAATTTTAGATTTCTCAGAATATTTAATGTTTTCATCACATTTGTTAGATATATTTTATTGAAATAAACCAACCGAATAGAAATCAATTTTAGATTTCTCAGAATATTTAAAGTTTTCATCACATTTGTTAGATATATTTTATTGAAATAAAACAACCGAATAGAAATCAATTTTAGATTTCTCAGAATATTTAATGTTTTCATCACATTTGTTAGATATATTTTATTGAAATAAAACAACCGAATAGAAAACAATTTTAGATTTTTCAGAATATTTAAAGTTTTCATCACATTTGTTAGATATATTTTATTGAAATAAAACAACCGAATAGAAAACAATTTTAGATTTTTCAGAATATTTAAAGTTTTTATCACATTTGTTAGATATATTTTATTGAAATAAAACAACCGAATAGAAAACAATTTTAGATTTCTCAGAATATTTTAAGTTTTTATCACATTTGTTAGATATATTTTATTGAAATAAAACAACCGAATAGAAAACAATTTTAGATTTTTCAGAATATTTAAAGTTTTTATCACATTTGTTAGATATATTTTATTGAAATAAAACAACCGAATAGAAAACAATTTTAGATTTCTCAGAATATTTAAAGTTTTCATACCATTTGTTAGATATATTTTATTGAAATAAACCAACCGAATAGAAATCAATTTTAGATTTCTCAGAATATTTAAAGTTTTCATCACATTTGTTAGATATATTTTATTGAAATAAAACAACCGAATAGAAAACAATTTTAGATTTTTCAGAATATTTAAAGTTTTTATCACATTTGTTAGATATATTTTATTGAAATAAAACAACCGAATAGAAAACAATTTTAGATTTTTCAGAATATTTAAAGTTTTTATCACATTTGTTAGATATATTTTATTGAAATAAAACAACCGAATAGAAAACAATTTTAGATTTCTCAGAATATTTAAAGTTTTCATACCATTTGTTAGATATATTTTATTGAAATAAACCAACCGAATAGAAATCAATTTTAGATTTCTCAGAATATTTAAAGTTTTCATCACATTTGTTAGATATATTTTATTGAAATAAACCAACCGAATAGAAATCAATTTTAGATTTCTCAGAATATTTAAAGTTTTCATCACATTTGTTAGATATATTTTATTGAAATAAAACAACCGAATAGAAAACAATTTTAGATTTCTCAGAATATTTAAAGTTTTCATACCATTTGTTAGATATATTTTATTGAAATAAACGAACCGAATAGAAATCAATTTTAGATTTCTCAGAATATTTAAAGTTTTCATCACATTTGTTAGATATATTTTATTGAAATAAACCAACCGAATAGAAATCAATTTTAGATTTCTCAGAATATTTAAAGTTTTCATCACATTTGTTAGATATATTTTATTGAAATAAAACAACCGAATAGAAAACAATTTTAGATTTTTCAGAATATTTAAAGTTTTTATCACATTTGTTAGATATATTTTATTGAAATAAAACAACCGAATAGAAAACAATTTTAGATTTCTCAGAATATTTAAAGTTTTCATACCATTTGTTAGATATATTTTATTGAAATAAACCAACCGAATAGAAATCAATTTTAGATTTCTCAGAATATTTAAAGTTTTCATCACATTTGTTAGATATATTTTATTGAAATAAACCAACCGAATAGAAATCAATTTTAGATTTCTCAGAATATTTAAAGTTTTCATCACATTTGTTAGATATATTTTATTGAAATAAAACAACCGAATAGAAAACAATTTTAGATTTCTCAGAATATTTAAAGTTTTCATACCATTTGTTAGATATATTTTATTGAAATAAACCAACCGAATAGAAATCAATTTTAGATTTCTCAGAATATTTAAAGTTTTCATCACATTTGTTAGATATATTTTATTGAAATAAACCAACCGAATAGAAATCAATTTTAGATTTCTCAGAATATTTAAAGTTTTCATCACATTTGTTAGATATATTTTATTGAAATAAAACAACCGAATAGAAAACAATTTTAGATTTCTCAGAATATTTAAAGTTTTCATACCATTTGTTAGATATATTTTATTGAAATAAAACAACCGAATAGAAAACAATTTTAGATTTCTCAGAATATTTAAAGTTTTCATACCATTTGTTAGATATATTTTATTGAAATAAACCAACCGAATAGAAATCAATTTTAGATTTCTCAGAATATTTAAAGTTTTCATCACATTTGTTAGATATATTTTATTGAAATAAAACAACCGAATAGAAATCAATTTTAGATTTCTCAGAATATTTAATGTTTTCATCACATTTGTTAGATATATTTTATTGAAATAAAACAACCGAATAGAAAACAATTTTAGATTTTTCAGAATATTTAAAGTTTTCATCACATTTGTTAGATATATTTTATTGAAATAAAACAACCGAATAGAAAACAATTTTAGATTTTTCAGAATATTTAAAGTTTTTATCACATTTGTTAGATATATTTTATTGAAATAAAACAACCGAATAGAAAACAATTTTAGATTTCTCAGAATATTTAAAGTTTTCATACCATTTGTTAGATATATTTTATTGAAATAAACCAACCGAATAGAAATCAATTTTAGATTTCTCAGAATATTTAAAGTTTTCATCACATTTGTTAGATATATTTTATTGAAATAAACCAACCGAATAGAAATCAATTTTAGATTTCTCAGAATATTTAAAGTTTTCATCACATTTGTTAGATATATTTTATTGAAATAAAACAACCGAATAGAAAACAATTTTAGATTTCTCAGAATATTTAAAGTTTTCATACCATTTGTTAGATATATTTTATTGAAATAAACCAACCGAATAGAAATCAATTTTAGATTTCTCAGAATATTTAAAGTTTTCATACCATTTGTTAGATATATTTTATTGAAATAAAACAACCGAATAGAAAACAATTTTAGATTTTTCAGAATATTTAAAGTTTTCATCACATTTGTTAGATATATTTTATTGAAATAAAACAACCGAATAGAAAACAATTTTAGATTTTTCAGAATATTTAAAGTTTTTATCACATTTGTTAGATATATTTTATTGAAATAAAACAACCGAATAGGAAACAATTTTAGATTTTTCAGAATATTTAAAGTTTTTATCACATTTGTTAGATATATTTTATTGAAATAAAACAACCGAATAGAAAACAATTTTAGATTTTTCAGAATATTTAAAGTTTTTATCACATTTGTTAGATATATTTTATTGAAATAAAACAACCGAATAGAAAACAATTTTAGATTTCTCAGAATATTTAAAGTTTTCATACCATTTGTTAGATATATTTTATTGAAATAAACCAACCGAATAGAAATCAATTTTAGATTTCTCAGAATATTTAATGTTTTCATCACATTTGTTAGATATATTTTATTGAAATAAAACAACCGAATAGAAAACAATTTTAGATTTCTCAGAATATTTAAAGTTTTCATACCATTTGTTAGATATATTTTATTGAAATAAACCAACCGAATAGAAATCAATTTTAGATTTCTCAGAATATTTAAATTTTCATCACATTTGTTAGATATATTTTATTGAAATAAAACAACCGAATAGAAAACAATTTTAGATTTCTCAGAATATTTAAAGTTTTCATCACATTTGTTAGATATATTTTATTGAAATAAAACAACCGAATAGAAAACAATTTTAGATTTCTCAGAATATTTAAAGTTTTCATACCATTTGTTAGATATATTTTATTGAAATAAACCAACCGAATAGAAATCAATTTTAGATTTCTCAGAATATTTAAATTTTCATACATTTGTTAGATATATTTTATTGAAATAAAACAACCGAATAGAAAACAATTTTAGATTTCTCAGAATATTTAAAGTTTTCATACCATTTGTTAGATATATTTTATTGAAATAAACCAACCGAATAGAAATCAATTTTAGATTTCTCAGAATATTTAAAGTTTTCATCACATTTGTTAGATATATTTTATTGAAATAAACCAACCGAATAGAAATCAATTTTAGATTTCTCAGAATATTTAAAGTTTTCATCACATTTGTTAGATATATTTTATTGAAATAAAACAACCGAATAGAAATCAATTTTAGATTTCTCAGAATATTTAATGTTTTCATCACATTTGTTAGATATATTTTATTGAAATAAACCAACCGAATAGAAATCAATTTTAGATTTCTCAGAATATTTAAAGTTTTCATCACATTTGTTAGATATATTTTATTGAAATAAAACAACCGAATAGAAATCAATTTTAGATTTCTCAGAATATTTAATGTTTTCATCACATTTGTTAGATATATTTTATTGAAATAAACCAACCGAATAGAAATCAATTTTAGATTTCTCAGAATATTTAAAGTTTTCATCACATTTGTTAGATATATTTTATTGAAATAAAACAACCGAATAGAAATCAATTTTAGATTTCTCAGAATATTTAATGTTTTCATCACATTTGTTAGATATATTTTATTGAAATAAACCAACCGAATAGAAATCAATTTTAGATTTCTCAGAATATTTAAATTTTCATCACATTTGTTAGATATATTTTATTGAAATAAAACAACCGAATAGAAAACAATTTTAGATTTCTCAGAATATTTAAAGTTTTCATCACATTTGTTAGATATATTTTATTGAAATAAAACAACCGAATAGAAAACAATTTTAGATTTCTCAGAATATTTAAAGTTTTCATACCATTTGTTAGATATATTTTATTGAAATAAACCAACCGAATAGAAATCAATTTTAGATTTCTCAGAATATTTAAATTTTCATCACATTTGTTAGATATATTTTATTGAAATAAACCAACCGAATAGAAATCAATTTTAGATTTCTCAGAATATTTAAAGTTTTCATCACATTTGTTAGATATATTTTATTGAAATAAAACAACCGAATAGAAATCAATTTTAGATTTCTCAGAATATTTAATGTTTTCATCACATTTGTTAGATATATTTTATTGAAATAAACCAACCGAATAGAAATCAATTTTAGATTTCTCAGAATATTTAAAGTTTTCATCACATTTGTTAGATATATTTTATTGAAATAAAACAACCGAATAGAAATCAATTTTAGATTTCTCAGAATATTTAATGTTTTCATCACATTTGTTAGATATATTTTATTGAAATAAAACAACCGAATAGAAAACAATTTTAGATTTTTCAGAATATTTAAAGTTTTCATCACACATTTGTTAGAGGTATTTTATTGAAATAAACCAACCGAATAGAAATCAATTTTAGATTTCTCAGAATATTTAAAGTTTTCATCACATTTGTTAGATATATTTTATTGAAATAAAACAACCGAATAGAAATCAATTTTAGATTTCTCAGAATATTTAATGTTTTCATCACATTTGTTAGATATATTTTATTGAAATAAAACAACCGAATAGAAAACAATTTTAGATTTCTCAGAATATTTAAAGTTTTCATACCATTTGTTAGATATATTTTATTGAAATAAACCAACCGAATAGAAATCAATTTTAGATTTCTCAGAATATTTAAAGTTTTCATCATATTTGTTAGATATATTTTATTGAAATAAACCAACCGAATAGAAATCAATTTTAGATTTCTCAGAATATTTAAAGTTTTTATCACATTTGTTAGATATATTTTATTGAAATAAAACAACCGAATAGAAAACAATTTTAGATTTTTCAGAATATTTAAAGTTTTTATCACATTTGTTAGATATATTTTATTGAAATAAAACAACCGAATAGAAAACAATTTTAGATTTCTCAGAATATTTAAAGTTTTCATACCATTTGTTAGATATATTTTATTGAAATAAACCAACCGAATAGAAATCAATTTTAGATTTCTCAGAATATTTAAAGTTTTCATCACATTTGTTAGATATATTTTATTGAAATAAACCAACCGAATAGAAATCAATTTTAGATTTCTCAGAATATTTAAAGTTTTCATCACATTTGTTAGATATATTTTATTGAAATAAAACAACCGAATAGAAAACAATTTTAGATTTCTCAGAATATTTAAAGTTTTCATACCATTTGTTAGATATATTTTATTGAAATAAACCAACCGAATAGAAATCAATTTTAGATTTCTCAGAATATTTAAATTTTCATCACATTTGTTAGATATATTTTATTGAAATAAAACAACCGAATAGAAAACAATTTTAGATTTTTCAGAATATTTAAAGTTTTTATCACATTTGTTAGATATATTTTATTGAAATAAAACAACCGAATAGAAAACAATTTTAGATTTCTCAGAATATTTAAAGTTTTCATACCATTTGTTAGATATATTTTATTGAAATAAACCAACCGAATAGAAATCAATTTTAGATTTCTCAGAATATTTAAAGTTTTCATCACATTTGTTAGATATATTTTATTGAAATAAACCAACCGAATAGAAATCAATTTTAGATTTCTCAGAATATTTAAAGTTTTCATCACATATGTTAGATATATTTTATTGAAATAAAACAACCGAATAGAAATCAATTTTAGATTTCTCAGAATATTTAATGTTTTCATCACATTTGTTAGATATATTTTATTGAAATAAAACAACCGAATAGAAAACAATTTTAGATTTTTCAGAATATTTAAAGTTTTTATCACATTTGTCAGATATATTTTATTGAAATAAAACAACCGAATAGAAAACAATTTTAGATTTCTCAGAATATTTAAAGTTTTCATACCATTTGTTAGATATATTTTATTGAAATAAACCAACCGAATAGAAATCAATTTTAGATTTCTCAGAATATTTAAAGTTTTCATAACATTTGTTAGAGGTATTTTTTGAAATAAACCAACCGAATAGAAATCAATTTTAGATTTCTCAGAATATTTAAAGTTCAGAATATTTAATGTTTTCATCACATTTGTTAGATATATTTTATTGAAATAAAACAACCGAATAGAAAACAATTTTAGATTTCTCAGAATATTTAAAGTTTTCATCACATTTGTTAGATATATTTTATTGAAATAAACCAACCGAATAGAAATCAATTTTAGATTTTTCAGAATATTTAAAGTTTTCATCACATTTGTTAGATATATTTTATTGAAATAAAACAACCGAATAGAAAACAATTTTAGATTTCTCAGAATATTTATCAGGCAACGCCTGAAACTTTCTAAAATCTTACAGCAAACAATGTGTTTATTTATAAAATAGTTATTTTATTTATCTTTTAGATATAAATAATTTAATACAGTTATTTATGCATTAACTTTCTAAAAATCGTGTGTAACTTTTTAAATATCTTACATCCTCCTTATCACAATTTGATGATTACCGAATCAAATTCCGACAATTCGCTTCAAAGGCAAGCAGCCCTATTAAAGTTACATCGTTCTTCTTTTATTTTAAATTTTACAATTATATACATTAAATAGATTTTAAACATATAATTAAAATTAAATTATTTAACATTTTAAAATTATATAATTAAAACCTTTTACAGAGAATTGAAAGATGTAAATTAAATTAAAAAATAATTGATTAAATTTTAAAAGAAAATAAGATAAAACCTTCCCCTGAAGTATCAACAGAAGAATTCAGAGAACAATATAATAGAAAAGTTTTAATAATACTGCTGCATTTAATGTTTGAACTTTAGAGTTATTTGGGCAACTCGAGGAGATAATAGTCTTCGATAAAAATCAATTACTATTCATTAATAATTTATTAAAATATACTTCATTGATAATTTTTTTCATTACAGTGATAATAATAAATTTCTTATAAAAATAGTAGCATTATATAAAAATAAATTAATGTTGTTTGTGATTTATTTTAAATGAGATTTTAAAATATATAGCTATATTGATTACGTCTCTCTTTGGCTTATTCTATTTTATTGTTGTGACTCGTGTAAGATGTGTCCTTGAAGCGACTTTTAGCAGAACTTATTATCGTTAATTTAAAACATTTTTACACTTTTATTTATTATTTTCATTCATTTCCAATGAGAGCGAACATAAATTTGTTGGCCATTGTAGTAAAAACTGAAAAATAAAAACTTTTATTTTAAATTTACGAAAACTTTTATTTTAAATTATTTTATTTTAACTTTGACTTTATTTTAAACATTTTATTCGTAGTAATATTATTCAATTTAATCTGTTCTATTTAAGTATTTTAAATTCGACTCTTTTTTATTAATAAAAATCTTATTTCTTTTATTTCTTATTGCAAAGATGTACATAATTATTTTAATCCGATTATTTCTTTGATAAACTTTGAAAGATTTTTTTTTCATATCAGTGAAATAATTCTAGTTATTGATTATAAATGGCATAAAATTAGAATAAAAAAACGCATCTTAAATGTGGGATAAAGTGATGGAAGATTAAATTTGCTAAAAATTATAAGATTACAGTCATAGAAGTATATAATACAATATTATCTTCTTACACAGTAACAAATTAAAAGCTTAGTGTTTTTTTATATAATAAAAAAAGGTAATTGTTTTCAAATATTTCTGAAAATAATTGCGATTTATGATAGAATCTATTATAATTTTATTGTATTTTAAAAAATATAATTATTTTATAGTTATAAATACAAATATTTTATAAAATAAAAAAATTATTCTTTAAAAAATACGGATAATATTTAAAAAATACAATTATTCTTCTAAAAATACACTTATTTTTATAAATACTCTTATTTTTACACAATACACTTAATTTTATATTTCTTATGTCTGCTACAGAATACACAATACAGGGAATACACAATACATATAATTAATAAGCAAGAGTGTGATGATTAGGGATCGGATTTTTAGGTCGTAAAAACCCTAAAATAGGCACCTAAATAGGTTGTATAAAATGCGAAAATAGGTGACAAAAATAGGCAAATAGGTCGTAAAAATAGAGAAATAGGTTGCAAAAAATGTCGACATATTGGGGAAGAAAGGCAAAAATGCCAAATAATTTGTATTTTAGTTCATAAATTTCAGCGACAAAGCAAAAATGTTGAAAAATTCTAGTTTTACAAAAATATTGAATTTTTAGAAAAATATTTCACAAAAATTTAAGAAAATTTTTTGGACTTATAAGAAAAATTGACAAAATTATTGAAAATTTTTAATTTTTTTTCAAAAATTAAAAATAATTTTTGAAAAAAATCGAATTTTCATGAAAAATGCACAAAATAGGTGACAAAAGGTGAAAAAATCATAAAAAATTTTTTAAAATTTCAATTTTGAAAAATTTTTGAATTTTGAGGAAAATATTTTTCAAAAAAATTGAAGAAAAATTTTTGGGCTGATAAAAAAATTACTCAAATTATTGAAAAATTAAAAAATTTTTTCAAAAATTTTTGAAAATTTTTGTTAAAAAATCGAAATTTTATGAAAAACGCCCAAAATAGGTGACAAAAAAGTGAAAAATCACAAAAATATACAAAATAGGTTACAACCTATTTTAGGTTCAAATAGGTCATAATAACTCCCCGTAACCAAAAGATTTTCAAGAAATAACAACGGATTTGAGCTCAATTCATCAGGACTATTTCGCAGAAAAAAGTAAATTTAAATTTATTATAAAAAGGAAATGCACATATAGGAATCTCACAAAAACAACACATAAAAATAACACAGAATTATAAAATTTAAACTACTTACTTTTAAACATATCCTCCTTTAGTTCAGAAAAAACCGCAAATAAATTATAAATTAGAAATAAATTATCTTCTAAATTCATTCACAATTTTATAGAAGAAACTAACCATCGAAAGATTGAACTTTTTCTAAATCTAAAACTAAAAGTTAAAAAAACTGTTAAAAAAATAAAAATAACTGTAAAAAGAATAAAAAGTTAAAAATTATTTATTAGTTAATTGAGAGTTAGTTTATATAGCAAGTTTGTATCAGTTCTTTAATATGAAGAAATCCTGTTTTATGTAGTAATTAAAGATTCTAATGAAGATTATAAATTTAATAAATATAATACTTAATACTAAAGATTCTCCAATAAAACCAAGTAAATATAATAATTCTGAAAATTGTTCAATTGTCAACAAGTAACATTGCAACCATATTTTAATAAAACCGACACTAATCAATCTTACTTAATCCGAAATAATGGCAATAATCCTAGTTATTGGATTATTTATAACTGCTAGGCTTATTATATTCTACAGGGTTATTTGTAAATTTAATTCATAGAAAATATTTATAGTTATTATAAAAAAGATTTATTAATTAGTTATATAATTTTTAAATGGATATTTTTATCATTTAATTAATTAATTATGCTTAATGTCAATAAACGTTAAGCAATTTTATTAAATACTTATACCGCGGATATCTATTTTTTCATGATGTTGTTCTAAGAATTTTGAGCATCCTTTGCTTTAAGAATTTCTACTAGTGAGCGGAACCGGACCGGATCCGGCCGGATTTTTCCGGAGTCCGGGTCCCAAATCCGGGTTTTTTCGCGATCTCCGGATTTTTTCCGGACCGAATTAATCCAGAAAAATCCGGCCGGATCCGGTCCGGCTCAATTGCCAAATCCGGATCCGAATCCGGCGAATTTTTTGTACCGGATTTGGGATTTTTACATTTTGAAATTTATACTTTATTTTTTATTATGGCATAATGTTTTTAATAAATTTAGTGTCAAATAATTAAATTTTTGAAAAGAAGGCGGCGAGAGAACAAAATCAAAGTCTAATTTTTCGGCCGGTGTACGGAATTTCGTCTCTGGAACTTTCGTCTCCGCTAGGAATTTTCGTCTCCAGAGGAAAACTTACCCGTTGATGGAACAAAATCCCCGTTGATGGAACATAATCCCCCGTTGACGGAACTTAAATTTTTTTCTCTGTTAGTTTGAATTTAGTTTCAAACCGCTTCTTCATACCTTTATGATTCAATGAAGCTATTTTCAACTACAAAAATCAAACCCAAACGGCCCTCCCTAGGGCCACAATTTTAATAAGCGAAACTATACGATGGCTTTTTAAAACTTTTTTGATAAAAATTTTTGGCTCTAGTTTAGGACATGCGTCCCGAAAAAATGTATGCGTCCCATACAGTGTAAGCGTCCCAAAAACTGTGTATGCGTCCCAAAAAAGTGTATGCGTCCCAAAAATAATATTAAGAAACATAGATATGCATATAATAACTTTATTAAGCAGTGCCTTGCTCAAGGGCCAACAGAGCGAAAAACTAATTATATCTGATATTGGGTTCGCATCTCTTCCAGTAAATGTTGGAAAATTTTTTGGTTATTATGGAAACGCCGTTCATGTACTACATATTGTTGGAGTGGAGTGACAGAGAGAGACAACATCTTAACACATAAACAACACACCTCTTACAACATTTTAACACAAAAAATGAATAAAAAATTTTTTTGAAAAATCCGGAAAAAACCCCGGATCCGGTCCGGAATCCGGGTAAATTCTGCCGGACTCCGGAAATTATTTTCACCGGATTAAAACCGGACCGGATTAATCCAGAAAAATCCGGCCGGATCCGGTCCGGCTCAATTGCCAAATCCGGAATCCGGATCCGAATCCGGAAAAATCTATTTTTCCGCTCACTACTATTTATAGTTAGTTAAAAAATAACTTTAAAAGAAAGAATATTTTTATTTTTAAAAAATGTGAAGAATGAAAAAAATGTAGATTTTTTTTGTTTTATAATCCTTCTTTTGCTTTAATTCAAATCGATCGTTTGGCGTTTTTTCTTTTATCTAATTCCGCGTTTTCATTTTTATTCAATAACCGATTATTCAGCGATGGCATTTCTATTTGAGTACGGAAGCTATCGAATGTATTTTTTCATTATTTTAGATTTAATTAAAATCAGGCTACTTATTTCAATTACTTTTGAAAATGATGAATTTACTGTCTTATTTATATATTAAAGCGACTTAATAAATATAAAATTATACTGAGAATAGAAAACGAATAAATTTCAATAAAAATTATTTTACAGTATACATGGTGAATTAATATAACCTAAAATCAATTAAATATAAAAATTTATTTTATATTAACTTGAAATATTATATTTTATTATAACTTTTAACTTGTATAGAAACCACGGACATTATTGCTTCTTTTATACTTTAACTGAATTTATTTTTCTTATTAATTATATATTTCTTATTATTAATTTAGCTAATAAATTTCATATTATTAAAATCTTGAAAAAATGAGCAATTAAGTTGCCGAAATTCATTCATTGAGGAAGCCTGTCTTTTATTAGATACATTTATCAGCATCATCAAAAAATTTAATTCATATAGTTTGTATTTACATTTTTAATTATTAAAATTTTAAACATATTATTAATTTTTTTCAATCTGTTAAGTATATTTATTCTAATTAGAATAAATTAAAAACATTTAATCCCAAAACATTTAATCCTCACTATTTCCTTCTATTATTATTTTTTATTCCTACACATTATTTTTTATTCCTACACATTTATTCCTACGGTCACTCCCCAGAATAAATCATAGGGAGAAGCTTCTAACAGAAGCGTGTTCCCCGTTTCAAACAGGATTTTTTTAATTTCCATTTTGCCATACTTTGACAAATTCCAAATAATTATTACTATCATGTACAGATCGCTTCTTTAATACTTTACTTTGCATTTATTATTTTCAAATTAATCATATGTATAATAAATTAATTCTTATTTTAGAAGGCATATTAATTATATTTAGTATATCTTTGTTAATTCATTTATTCAATATTATTTGGTTCCATTATCGTTTAAATATAAGTCCGTCTCAAGATTTTTCTTTATGTGACTTAGTAAATGTTCTCTAATATTTTTATGTTAGCTAAACTATTCTGTTATTTAATGACGGCGTGATAAATTTATATTCATTTTGCAGAAATTGTTTATAGTTGTATAAATATTTATATATTTGTTATATAACCATCCCGAACAAATTTTGGAAAACCATCCC
This sequence comes from Meloidogyne arenaria, assembly GCA_036172955.1. Taxonomy (NCBI): domain Eukaryota; kingdom Metazoa; phylum Nematoda; class Chromadorea; order Rhabditida; family Meloidogynidae; genus Meloidogyne; species Meloidogyne arenaria. Next base: position 19,509 of record JARQAB010000290.1, read on the forward strand.
GAACAAATTTTGGAAATTCCGGTACCAATTCGCTATCGGGACTTTTCGGTACTCCGGTACCGGTACCGAAAAAATCCATTTGCCTAACACTAGTCTTTATACTGTGAATACCAATTATATATATTTGTTAGTAGATCATAAAATAATAAGTAAAAAATCTGAATAATACTAAAACAAATCTAAAAATATATATTTAATTTATAATAAATAAAGCATAATAGTACAACTAAATTAATTTTTTACTCCTAAATTTTCAAATTTCGTTATATTAAATTTTCCTACAATTTACAAATTGTTTAGGCAAATTGATCACAAATCATAATCAATTTACATGGATTAATAAAGTGTAAAACCACGCTGAGTACTTTCACAAATTGCGATACTTTCACCGCGCAAAATATATCTAACAAAAATATACAGCAATTATTAAAATATACAGCTTATTTAAATATTCAGCAATATAATTTATAATATAATTTTAATAATTCAAATATTCAACAATATCAAAAATATTTATTAACTAATTATTTTTACATAAAAAATGTTTGTATAAACTAATTGAGCTTTCTGGTCCTCAACATGCAGACGAGGTAGCGGCCTGTTACTATCAGTGTGGACTTGGTGGACACAGGGCAAGCAAATGTTTAGCCGGAGGATTATGAAAAAGAGACGCTTGGTGGAAAAAAATTTCATTGTTATTATGTCCGTACTCGAAGTTGGATGATTTATTATATAAAAAATTTCTAATTCTAAATTTCTAAAATTTTCAATATTAAAAATTTCTAATTTATACATTATTAATATTTAGTAATTGAATTTACATGAAATAATTTGTCTTAAAAGTAAAGAACGATAAAAGTTCCATCAAAACATTTTAGATAAGGTTTTTATAGAATTTCCGACGATAAAGGTGATTATTTTTATCATAATACATTCTAAATTTGAATTAATCATTAAAAAATCTTCGATTTTTTAATGATACATATAATTTCATAAATAATTGAACAAGATTACTCAAACAATAAACTCACTTAAATAATGAATTATTCTTTTGCTTACTAATATTGTCTGTGAATGCTTTAGACGTCATAGAAAATTAATTACTAAATTGTTTCAAAAATATTGCAGAATCTGTTTATTGAGTTAGTTACACTGATTTCAAATTTGAGTATTATCTAAATAACACACCACATTTAGGGTTTGTTTGTATGATTTATTTTTTTCTAAAATACTCTTCTATAGGTTTTATAAATAAAGATTATTTCAGTAGTATAATAAATATAATCGTTACTCTTAAGAGTAACGATTATATTTATATTATTAAAATTGGAATTTTATTGTAATCGGAATAACAAAACAAACAACAACTCTAATGTATTTTACGATAAATTAATATGTATCAGATTTTTATGTACATATACCAAATGATATGATTTTTCCTATTGTAGTATAATAGATGAAATAATACAGAAATTAGATAAAACTTTTGCCTTTTATAATTTAGTATATTACAATAATAATAATATAAATTCAATGGAAAATCATGGTTTAATAAAGCTTAATAATTTAATATTGATTAAGTAATTCAGTCATAATTATACTACCTATTTTAACATTATAATTAGTATAAAAATATCATATCAATTATCAAATGTTAATTAATATAAAAATATTAGATTTTTCTCAAAACAAGTCATAATATATTTCAGATTGAAACATTTTTCATAATATGTAAATACTTCTGAAATATATAATAAATAAATTAAAAATTTTATTCCCTCGTTTATTCGACTTTAATTTTCTCAAATCCGAATATTATTGTATATAAGAGTAACGATTATGTAAAATCATTTAAATGAAACGATAAAAAAATTAGTGAATTAGGAAAGCAAATTGAATTATAATGCGATTTGTGTATTTTTATAAACAAATAGATAAAAAAGCTTTACAAAGAAGGATTATTTCAGCATTTTTATCTATTTTCCGTTAGAAATGTTACTTGTTATAATATAAACTATAAGTAAAAAATAATTTACAAGTTTATTCATCCTGATTTCCATGTGATTTTTTCAAATTTTCGTATAAGCAAGGGTGTGATGATACTTTGAAAACATTGTTTGAACAATTAATGTAAATATTTATTGATAAAGAAATTTTAAATATATTATTACGAAAATAAAATAATATTAATTTAACAAATTTAATATTATTGATTAGACGGAAAATTAATAAAGTTTCATGAAAATTTTCTAACAAATAGAAGCTTTAGAGTAAAAATAGATGATGAGTTATCTGAAAATAAATCAACTCATTCGGGAGTACCTCATTCGGGAGTACCTTACAAGCACACTAATTTTTACAAGCACAAGCACACTAAAGGAATAATTTTTACAAGCACACTAATGGAGCTTGTAAAAATAAGGATGCTACCAACTTCTGTTTCACGATATTAACATGAACTACAGTGGCGGAAATTTAGTTAAGAAAAAATTTTATTAGTAATATTTTTGAAAAAAATTTTTTCATACGTTAATTTGGAATTTTTAATTTTATAAAATTTGTAGCCCCATTCATAAGCTATCAAATGACCATTCATTTATTAAATAAAAGTTAAAGATTAATCTAGCAAAATTAATTTATCTAAAGAGTGTCTAAAATTGCGCGGAAATTTAGTTAAGAAAAAATAACACATTTTTATTTTTAAAAGTTCCAACATTCGGAAAAATCTATAAAAATTCCAACAAATATATATATAGTAATATTATAAACGAATAAAAAAATTAGGCCCATATCTCTACTCAATGTCGAGATTCGGACACTTCAAAAACGTCTAAAATCAACGTAAAACACAGGTAGGTCTCGTTAAAAAATATTTTCTACCCCTTAAGGATCATTATAAATTTTGATTTTGGGCTCATTCGAAAGCCTTTAAATTTGCTATAAGATAGCCGAATCGAATTTTTCTGAAAAAAATTTCATAGAGATACAAACCGCTAAAAACAAAGTACGCTTAAATTACCTCAGAAAATGGACTTTACGGCTGCTTCTTAGGATCTCTCTATGAAATTTTTTTCAGAAAAATTCGATTCGGCTATCTTATAGCAAATTTAAAGGCCTTTCGATTGAGCTCAAAATTAAAATTTATAATGATCCTTAAGGGGTAGAAAATATTTTTTAACGAGACCTACCTGTGTTTTACGTTGATTTTAGACGTTTTTGAAGTGTCCGAATCTCGACATTGAGTAGAGATATGGGCCTAATTTTTTTATTCGTTTATAATATTACTATATATATATTTGTTGGAATTTTTATAGATTTTTCCGAATGTTGGAACTTTTAAAAATAAAAATGTGTTATTTTTTCTTAACTAAATTTCCGCGCAATTTTAGACACTCTTTAGATAAATTAATTTTGCTAGATTAATCTTTAACTTTTATTTAATAAATGAATGGTCATTTGATAGCTTATGAATGGGGCTACAAATTTTATAAAATTAAAAATTCCAAATTAACGAATGAAAAAATTTTTTTCAAAAATATTACTAATAAAATTTTTTCTTAACTAAATTTCCGCCACTGTAGTTCATGTTAATATCGTGAAACAGAAGTTGGTAGCATCCTTATTTTTACAAGCTCCATTAGTGTGCTTGTAAAAATTATTCCTTTAGTGTGCTTGTGCTTGTAAAAATTAGTGTGCTTGTAAAAATTATTTTTACAAGCTCCACTTTGAATGCTACCAACAATTTTATTATTTACTAAATAGACATCATCTACATAAATGATCAAGTATAAAGATGATTTTTAAATTTATTTGAAAAATAATTAAATACATAGTAATGCTTAATCAATTAAATTTAATTCTTATAGTTTAAATAATTCAATAAAATAAATGAGCACTGTAAAATAATATCCAAAGACTGTAAAAATTTATATTTATTTGAAAGTAAATAATTTGTAAAAATTTGATATACTGTCAAAAAATAGAAAGAATAATAATTTAGAGGAGCTTAGTTTAGATGTTAATCTAGATGAGCCTAATTTAGACGACTTTACTGAAATGAATAATTTCGAGGAGCATAACCTAGAAGTTGAAAATGTCTAGATGATGAAATTAAACAATAGATGAGACATCATCTACGCAAATGATTGAGACTTTACATGTTAAGAGGACTACTAGTATAAAAGCAGAGAACCATGCAGCATTTTCTTGTTTGAAACCCAATTCGTCCCCACGCGGAATTTCATTGTTGTTTCTAATTAACCGCTAGTAATTGATAAGTATTTATATATTTAATATGTAATTATATATTTAATTCTTTTTAAATTTAAATATTTTATTAGTTAATTAAAACTAAAATTTATTTTTTCAATTTTAATTAATTTAATTGTCTTTACTTTTTGCTCCAATTTTCTTTTATTGTGCAAGACATGTGTAGCAATGTAATTTGATTCGAGACATTTATAGCATAAATCAATCATCAAAGTAATGCCTGCTAAATTTTCGTAAAATTTCTTTAGTGAATAGAATAAATTGTTTTGGCATTCTGTTTTGGCAATATTGGGTTGTTTTTTACTACACAAAATTGTTATAAAAGTGCTTCTACAAAACATTTATCAAAGAACATAAAATTTATATATTAATAACTCCTTAAATAAACATGATAAATTTAAAATTTTATGTTTAATTAAGAAGTAATTTTAATCACAAAATAAATAACAATACAAATGACATCAAATAATATATATAATCAACATAGTTGATGTATTTTGCTGATATAAATAAAATTTTGCAAATTAAAAAATTAGAATTTTGTATGCTTTTATTCATAGGAATAGTGCTAGATGATATATAAATCATAAAGGATATTTTTAAAGATTTTTTATACATATTATAAAAGTTATTTAGCTGAGTTTTTATTATATATAGTATACTTTTTTTAATATAAAATGAATTCATTATAATTATTAAAATTTAAAAAAATTTCAAGAAACAAAATGGCAAATAAAGCTGAAAACGGGAATTAAGAGAAATAGAAATAAATTAGTCATTTGATTAAAGTACATATAAAGGTTATTAAAATAATGTCATAGTTAATTGATATTTTATATAAATTTTATATTGTTGAATATAATTAAAATGATGTTTATAATTGAATATAATTCCACAAATGATTAATGCTTAAAAGATAAATGAAATGCTGGTGAACTAAATTTGCTTCATAAAACATATTGTACCACTTTATTGGTAGATGAAAACCAGTTATAAATTTAAAATAAATTTCAAATTCTTTATAATTGCTTGTCTTTGTAATAAATAAATCTGCAAAGTTAGTTGTCAAAAATATCCAAAAAAGATTATTTAAAGAATAAAATATTAGGTAAATTTTTTACAAGATTATTTTAGTGTAACATTAATAATCAATACTATTAGTGAATTTTTGTTTGAATTTAAATTTCTAAATAAATTTACACCAAATAATTTAAAAATTGATAAAAACATCTAAAACAGTTACATACAACGAAAAGATGTAACAAAAATTTTGATAATTTTTATAATGTTATGACTTCAGAAAACAAATTAGTCTAGCAAAATTTATAATTGCTTCGCAAAAAAATATATAATTTTCTAAATATATTCGTAATAATTCAATTAAACAATTTATTTAAATTTTTATGAATAAAAAGTTCGTAGGATAAAATTAAAAAAGTTATTTTAACCTTAATAATTTATACATAATATAATTAATTATAAAATGTTTTTAATTTGTAAAAGGAAACATGTTGTCTAGGAAAAGACCAAATTAAAATTAAAGCATAGGGCCGGTATAGAAAATTGAAAAAAGAATAAAACTTACAACGTATTTTAATAATACCAATAGAATCTTTAAAATGCATTTTAATTAATAACAATGATTTTATTGATTAATAACAAGTATTAACAATGGTTATACTTATTTTACCAGAATATTAATAAGCAATCTGAGCCTTTGATTTTGCCTTTGATTTTGAAACAACTCAATTATCAGCAATATACGAACCTAGTTTTATTGCTGCAAAAGTTTCATGTCTGATTGTATTTTAAACGGTAATTGGCAGCAAAGTTTAAAAAATAATATTTGGTTTTAAATTTTTTGTTTATAATTAGGCTGTACAAGTCTTTCATCCGTCAAGCTTACAGATAGTGGTGTTAAAGAATATGATCGTCGTGCCTGAGGAAAATGAAAGAGTAAACTGCGGCGCCGAAAATGGAAGAAATCTGGCTCTTGACCTTCCAAAATTCTCAAAATTTTTGCCTGCGGCGCCGAAAATGAAGAAATATGGCTCTTGACCTTCCTAAATTCTCAAAATTTTTGCCTGCGGCGCTAGACTCAATGAAGGGATACAGAGGCTTTAAGAAAAATTGATGGATAAATGGATTTCTCCCGTTATTTTTGCAAATCCCCGATATCACTTCAATCCCTCTAAATCCCATTATATCCATTTTAATCATCTGATATGCCTTTATATCCCCTCAATCCCTTTAAGAGGGGGATTAAGAGTTACCTTGTGGGTTTGGGGATTTTGGGAATTATGAAGGATAACTTGGATAAAGTACTTCTTGCGCCTTTAACTAATAACGAATTAGATTCAGAAAGTGAAGATAATGAAGATTAAGTAGATTTTTAATAAAAATGTTGATTTTGAACAGTAATCTTGGATAAAAATGCTGGATTTTGTAAATTTTCACTTCAACCCCGACCCCCGACATTATTTTTAGCCCCGACCCCGACTTTGTCAACCACGACCCCCGACTTTTTCAACCCCTAAGGCTCGGGGCGCAACCCTAATTTAAAATGTAGTTTTAATTCAATATTTAAAATGTAGTAAATCAAGAAAATATATTTTTTAGTGCAAGCACAAACCAAGCAATGAGATTTTTATAGGCACTGGCCCGGAAAAAGATATTCCTTAGCGGGTTTGTGGTAAATACTCACAAAAATATGCTTTATCAAATGGGTTTGTTAAATTTGTTCCGAAAAATTTTTACGAGAAAATGGGATTTGGTATATCCGGTAGAGACTGAGATACGAATAGAGCTTTCGATTGCTATATAGAACGTATTTTTTGAATGAAAAATTAAGAATTAAGAAAAAATTTTCTAGCGCTTCCAGCTTTTTTACACCACTGTATAAATTGCATAATAATAACTTCAAGTGTATTACTTGACCGAAATGCATACGTTAAAAATACTTATTAATTATTGTACTTGTATTATTTTTATTCCACCAGAAGGAACTTTATTAACAAATTGTTTGTTTTGTATAGAAAAATACTTTAATTCTTCAAACAAAAGAAGAAGAAAGGAATGTGATAGTTATTTTGTCAATCATAAAGTTTACTTATATGAATTATTAATTTTGTAAATTTTGCAATGGTATACATATTATTATTTATAATTACTTCTGTTGGTGGAGAAGCATTGAAATCAGAAAAATATTTTAATGACAACGGCCATGTCAATCACATTGTGCTCAACAATAATCGGTTTTTCTGCTGATGTACATTATTAAGTTACAAAAGACTTGGTGTTTAGGTGTTGGCTCCAAATTATTAATATAGTCGTGGAAATTTACTGGAAGATCCTCAGCTTTTACTGGAAGCTCCTCAGCTATTCAAACATCAATGAAATTTTCAAATATTAATATTTATAGGATTTATATATACATATATTTATTTATAAAAAATTATAAACATTAAAATCCTAAAACATATTTTCAAAAAATTACATTTAGGTTATTGTCTTTTTTTATATTATATATACCTGTATAAAATTTCAACGAAGGGATTAAAAAAGAAGCAACCGAAGCAAAAGAATTATCTTACTGAATCCAAATTCTTATATATATATAAATGATTTTTACATCTCTAATTCAAAATTTTAATTATTTTGATAAATACTTTTTCATTTTGCTAAAAAATTTTTTCCATTTTACTAAAAATGTACTCAATACCACTAAATCACTCAATATCAAATAAATAATTTTAAAATTTATATGAAAGATCCTTCTTTTGAATTGTAGAATTTTCTTTTCTCAACTTAAATAGGTATATTTTTCATCTAAAGTTTAATATTCAAAATACATGTGGGAATAAAGCAAATTTTTATAAACTGAATTAATTTTTTTTATATTTTGACTATTTTTTTAATTGAACCAATAACATTTTTTGTTTACACGAATCTGAATATAAATTTATCACGTTTTTAGATGAATTTTCCTATTATGGGATAAATAAATATATTTCAACCTCGAAGAGGAATTTTACAAAATTTTATAAAACTAAATTTTTATTTTATAATAAAATTGAACATAAAAAACGGTTTAGAAGTATTTTGAAAACTTATCTAACTACCAACCTCGTGTAGTATACATGATCAATTATTTTAATTATTTAAATTATGATTTTAAAGTCTCGGATCAATAATCTAAATTATTGATCATGTATAGGGTAACGGATATTATTCTGATCAATGTGTTCCTGAACTAAAGCTGTTAATTGATTTAATAAATTTATTTTATTATTGTTGTTGTTTTAATATTATTATTGTTATAAATATTATTATTAATAATAATATTATTATAATTATTGATATTTTGTTGTTATCCTCGACCATTTCAATATTGTTGTGGAGCAACATTTGGAGCTTTATTTTAAATTATCATTTATTAAAATTTTTAAATTAAATTATATATCAAAGCAATATAAAAATCAAGTGAAATAATAGTAAAGAACTAAAAAATGACGAAGTAAAAAATGACAAGTTTGTGTTACTTTCTACAAAAAAATTTTTTTGGCAACAAACTGAAATCTATGTTTTATTCAACTGTTTGGTGAATGAATAGTTTGGAGTGTAAATTAAATAAATAAATAAAATATTAATTGCAAGAGCAGAGTCTAGAATAAAAAATAATATTAAAGAATAATGGACTCAAAACATTAATACTCGAATAACTAATAAACTTTTGAAATTTTACCAAAAAAATTATTAATGTAAGTGTAATTTACGTTGTTTGTAATCAAAATCAAATTGCAAATTCTCTCAATATTATCTATTATTAAATATGGAATTTATCAATTGTTATATTTTATCTTCATGGCTTTCTTTAATAGTTTCTAAATTAAATTTTTATTCTCCAATTTAGACGTAGTATACAAGCGTATTAAAATTGAAAAAAGCATCCCACATTTTCAAAAAACTTGAAGTGCTCAATATGTTTAATAGTAAAATTATATTTTTTAAATATCTTTAAATATTTTTTATAAATTAATGATAAATATAATATATCATAATTACGACAGTGGAAATGATGTGGTTCTATTTATACACTACCAAAGCATCCCACAATATAAAAAAATTTGAAGTAGCTGAATGTTGTTTTAATAATAAAAATTTAATAATATAAAATAATATATAATAAAATATTTTTAGAATAGAAATGCAAAAATGTTTGCAAAAATGTTTCAATTTGAAAAACTTGAGCTCCTATGCGATCTGCTAGGGCTATATTGGCTACCGAGGTGATTGCTCCCGTATCTACCAAACACCTTAAAGGCATATCATTCAAGATTACATCAACTATTACTGTTGCTGCATTTGGTCCCAGCGCTCCAATAAAACCTCTTCTTCCTACTGATCCTATGTTAAGTGGAGATCGATGTGGTGCCCCGGACTCTATTGCATTCTAACTGTGGGTGGCTAAGATACAGATAGCCTATTTACAATCGGTTCCTCATAAGTGGCATCTTCTTCTATTCTTGGTTCGTTAATCCTCTTAATTTCCATCATCCTTTTTACTGGTTTTTCAATTTTAGCCCCAAATATAAGCTTGCCTAAGCGACCATTCCCCGCATACATTTCAGCAAAAACCATTAATAGTCTCATGCTTAAATCAATAGCTAGAATTATGACGATTATAGAAATTATTATTGCCCAAATTTGCTTGTAATCACCTACTACTCCTCTTACTATTTGATTTTCGACTTCCTCCCATTCTTGTGATACAGATGTAGAGATACCAGTTTCTTTTTCTTTATTTGGTAAGTTATTTGACTTGTCCTTACCATATTACTTACAAATGCATGATCCTTAATATCAGTCATATTTAATAGAACTAACTGATGAAAAGCATGCGATCAATTTTTGGAATTAATTGGGTAATGTTTAATTTCAGTTATGAATTTTTAATACATTGGCCTTACCGAGGTAATTTTTCCTTCAATCTGATCTATTTCTAAAATCTGATCATTAATCTGTACTACTATATTTCTTGACTCATGACATGGGCTTTTCCTAGATGAGGGTGAAGCAATCAGTTGTTGGATCTAAGAATGCTAGGTGCTCTTTATTTTCAGTCCTAAGCGTTATAGGAATGAATTCGAAACATTCATTCATCTTTGTTGGACGGAACTCATAATCAGACTTTTCTAAAGGTATACATGGCCAAATTTTCATGAGTGACATACCAGACCTTTTAGCAACAAGGTATGGGTTGGAAAACATAGACTTTGCTAATTCGGTTGGATTGCTCATATACGTGGCTTCTGTCCAACGCTTAATAACCTTACAGGAGATTTATTCTTAATCTTGCGTAAAAAGTAAATATTTTATTAAAATTAATTTTGATATCACCCTCATCTTAAAATACAAAGTAGAATATCAAAAATGTAAATATTTCCTTATAAATGCTAATAAGAATCCATGCGAAACATATTTTAGAGAAAATAAACATATTGGTAAATGTCCAGCTCGTGGCCTATATGTCCGCAAAAGGCTTTTTTTTTGCTGCATTCTCCTCCCTACCGTTTCTTTTCTTTGATTGGTCTTTATGAAATAACTGAATTCAATGACTAATTTTATCAATCAAAAAACATTAAAATACTCTATTGTAAATGCTATTATTTTATTATAATGATCATTTTCATATATTATTTTTTTAAATTTTAAACTACTAGTGTAAATCAAAAATATAAAGGAAAATTTCGTATTAATTATTTATTAATTGTTATTAAGCCTAATTTTTAATAAATATATTTTTATGTAAAATTTTTTAGATTTTTATTTAAACATTCAACTGTTGAAGAAGTTTGTTGCAATCAACCTATTTCATTCAAACATTGTAGATCACCTTCTTTCAAATAACATTTTTTCACTCTTATAATAAACATTAGACAAAGTTCCTTAAACGCTAAACAATAAATTCTTTCAGAATACTCTCCTTCTACTCAATATAACCGTTCACAGGGCCATGCCCACCCTAACCTTTACAGGGTTAGTTAATTTAATTATAAATACTTAAAATTTTATAATATATATTATTAATTATTAAGATTAATTTTTTAATTTAAATGAAATTAATTTATTTAATTGAAGTTAATTAAAAAGTTAATTAAATTAACAATTGAATCAAATTCACAACACTCTAAAAACTTATTATGTTTAGGTCGTAATTTAATAGCAACGAATTTTAAGTAGAAATTGTTCCTCATCGAATAATGTTTTATCATTTAGGCAATGATTACATAATAAATATTTAGGACAAATATCAGTTTCAATAAATATTTATTTAATAAATATTATTTCTCTTTTTAAATTTTATACAATATTTATTCGTAATTTTATTTGTTATATATTTTTTAAATTTTATTTAAAAAAATATAATTATAAATTTTATAAGAAATTATTTTTTATATATTTTGCCAATTTTTAATTTATTTCTGGGGTTTAGATTTATAAAGGCGTGCTTTTGTAACAAAGAAAACTAATAACAAATTAAGTTATTCTTACACAATGCCCAGTTTTATTTGTCAATAACAATCAAATTAGGTATTATTATTTTAATTCAAATCCATTATAAAGAATGTTAATATTATTAAAAATTTGTATTTTGCAAATGAGTATTTAATGCAACCCCTAAAAACTTTCGAAGATCAACTGCGTTTTCTACATTGTCATAGTTACATAGCTTACTTTCAAATCGTTCGTTTATTAGGGCAGGGGCAATAAGGAGGTCGATTATTATTTTGCAAATTTTTTCGTCATCTTGCTCAATTTGGTCATGTTTCCTTTTGGGAGTTTAATTCCATTTTGCCTTTAATTTTCTAAATTATTGTATAAATTTTATTCTGTAGCTGGAGTGAATATCTAAAATAGTTAATAATTTTAATTTATTAGTAGTTAACCATGACACTTTGTCCCCCGTTTCCCGCACTTTCCTAAGGATGAGGAGGGGTCTGTAAAATTTCCAAAAGGATTTGAAGGGGTTGGGGGCGGAGGCATTGGATTTTATGGACTTTCCAAAAGGATTTGAAGGGTTTGGGGGAGGAACCATCAAAATTTTCAAAAGGTTTTGAAGGGGTCCCTTTAATCTTCCCGACTTTGCCGAAATCCCACTTTGTTCCACCTTTGATCTTTGCCGCAAATCCCACCTTGTTCCCCGTTGGCGCAAAACCCATTTTGTTCCCCTTTTTCGATCTTTCCAGCAATCCCACTTTGTTCCCTGTTGGCGCAAAACCCATTTTGTTCCCCTTTTTTGATCTTTGCCGCAATCCCACCTTGTTCCCAGTTGGCGCAAAACCCCCCCTTTTGTCTTGCAGCAATCCCATTTTGTTCCACTTTGATCTTTGCCGCTTTGCAATAATTCCAAATTGTTTCCCTTTTGATCTTGCCGACAAATTCCAAATTGTTTCCCCTTTGATGTTTCCACAAATTTACCCTATTTCGAAGAGAAAGTGAAGTGTTTGAGGGAGTGGTCCGTAAGACTTCAAATGTTTTCTTTGATCTCCAAATAAATCAAAATTTATTAATCAATCACTCGTAACATGATTAATTATTTTTAAATTTTTCTTTTCCTTCCGACCTTTAATATTTAAATTATTAAAATTATTTTATTAATTTTTAAAAATTTTTTAAAATTTATTAATTTTTTTAAATTTAATTCTATAAATTATAAATCCATGAAAATATCCGAACCGATACCTTTTTCCTATGGGTATGATCACTATCGACTACTACACCGAGGAGCATATTTTAACTTAAATATTTTATTTTATAAACCATATTCTTCCCAAAAATAATCGATAATATAAAAATATATTTTATTTTAATTTAAAATTTTTAATTATTTAAAATTTTCCTTTAAACCCCCGAAATAAAATTTTTTATTAATTCCTTCTATTCAAAAAAATATTTTTGTTTTCAATTCCCAAAAGGAATTGATTTTTAATATTCAAAGTATAATCAATCAATTTTGTTATATAAAAATTTTTGAATTTAAAGAATAAATTTTTTCTTTCAATTCCCAAAGGGAATTGTATTTTTAGCAAAAATTTAAAATATATTTGTCAATCAATCATTTTTTAAATAAAAGTTTTTTTGAATTTTAATCAAAAATGTTTGTTCTAATTACCAAAAGGGAATTAAGTATGCATCAGAATAAATTTTTGAATTTTTAAATGAGCGTCGCTTCTGTTTTATAAATAAAGTCAATAATAAAATACATGTTTACACTTATCCGGTTGAGCGAACCTAGTGATCAAGATAGCGATTCGAATGATAAATCAAGTATGAAGTGGTTGTTTTTATCAATAAAATGATCAATATCAACCAAAAGTAAAATAATGAGGTGATCACTCAACAGATTACTCCAACAAAAAGGAATGATCAATCATGTGAACAAGTGAACCGCGGCCCATCAAGGAATTTCGAAAGATCAACTGTTTTTTTTCATGATCAAACATTGATCGACTAAAAATGTGAACAACACGGTGATCAGCCGATTGAATGAGTGATCAGTAAAGTTATCGATATTTGACAAAATGATCAATTATGTTATGTGTGATCAAACTTTTGTCCAGATGATCAATAAGGGATTAAATGATCAATTAATTGTTGATCAATCTAGTGAAACGAGTGATCAAACAATAGCAGACGTCAAATCAACATATGCTAATTTAGAAATCTTTTAAATTAATTTTTAATTTTCAAACCCCTAAAATTAAAAATTTTTCTTCGTTCCTTTTGTTCAAATAAATATTTGTTTTCAAATCCCAAAAGGGATATGTTTTATTTGCAAAATGTAAAAATATCTTTTAATTTTTTTTTTTGTAACATAAAATTAATCAATCAAATTAAAATTACTTTAAAATTTTAAAGAAAAAATTTTGCCTTCATTTCCCAAAGGGAATTGAATATTAGCAAAATGTAAAATATAATTTGAAAAAAAAGAAATCAATCATTTTTAAAATATACTTTTTCCTAAATAAAATTTAAAAATTTTTGTTTTCAAATTGCATACATTTAAAATTTTAATTTTAAAAAGGTGTCGCTTCACTTTATTATAATGTAAAACCGATCATCAAATTTATTTATGGAAATTTTTAAATAAAATGGTAATAATTCAATTCCCAAAAGGGAATTGAATTATTAACAAAATTTAAAATTAATTTGACCTCCATCTAATTTGAATAAAGTAATCAATCATTTTTAAAATATACTTTTTCCTATATAGGGGGGGGGGAAAAAAAATTTAAAAAAAATTTGTTTTTAATCCCAAAAGTGAATTGTATTATTAACAAAATTTAAAATATAATTTGAAAATTTAAAAAAATATCATCATGTTAAGATATACCTTTTCCTAAATAAACAATTAAAAAAAATTTTGTTAGTCAATTCCCAAAAGGGCACTTAAAATGAACATTGATGCAGTCGAAGAATGAATGATCAATAAGGTTATTGGATATGTGAGGGTGATCAATTAGATATGAGTCATCAAAGTAGTATATACTCCATTTTTATAACACTTTTCAAAAAATCTTAAAAGTGTTATAAAAACGTAGGTAAAAAATTAAAAAAAAATCACAGCCAATACCTAGCTAATTGATTCTAAAAAAAATTTCGAATATGTAATATTAATTTTTTAAATTTATTTTCTAAAAAAATTTTTTTCTTTTTTTTCTTTTTTTTTGGTGTATAATTAAAGGAAATTTGAAAAACATTTTAAAAGCCTATGCATAGAGGAACATTTTCTCTTCATATTGCATATAAATGTATATGTTAGCGAATGATAATTTACCGAAAAAATTTTTATTTTAAGGCGCAATAATTATCTTCGCCAAAAATTTTGCGTTTTTTTACAGGACTGTAAATACACAGTGCTGAAAGATTTTTTGAAAAAAAAACAATTTTCTTTTTGATTGCGTAAAAAGCAATAGTGGAAAATTTTGCGAACAAAAAGATTTTACAAAATATTCGGTGTGATGAAACTATTCGATAAATTATTTTGTAAGTATTTAAAAATTTTGCAAAGCAGGTAAACTTTGCCATCATTGTAAAAATGTTTGAAAATATTGCTAGGTATAGATGGAAAAAAAGTCAAAAACTCGTTTTTTACAAGAAACATCGCTGAGAACTTAGAATTTAAAAGCCTTATCATTCCTCACTAAAACTTCGAACTATAATTCTATAATATCCATGTCAATGCATAAATTTAACCACTTAACCAATAGAAATTAAGAACTTTTTAAATCGACATATTCATAGAAATGGTATGAGTAACGCAAATTTAAAAATTAAAAAAATATGTAGAGGTTATCTAAGCACAGGTTTTCGGTTTATAAATATTAATATAATAGTCGAAAAAAAATAATTTGAAATCCAAACATATATGAATATGTAGCATTGAGGGACAATAACTAAAAATTAAATAAAATCGAACAAAACTAATTAAAAGTACTTAAGGCCAATTTATTTCGCAATATATACAAGAAAAAACCATAATTGACAAAAATAGACACATTTGATTTCACTAAAATATTTTCGCAATATGCCCACATAATTGCTCCACAAAAAATACTCACAATGAGTGAACAAAAAAAAATTGCCAACTTCATTGGGCCAAAAAATACGCACAATTGTTGTAATAATTTGGGCCGAAAGTTTATGCAAAAAGTTTTTCCCATTTAATTGGCCAAAATTTACTCATACAATCAAAGCAAAAGATAGACGTCATAATTGGCAAAAAACAGAGTTTTTACAATGAGTAATTATCTATCTAGAAGTTCTAGAAGCATTTCGGTGCATATAAAAGAAGCTCGTTTTTTCACCTTGTATTTCATTCTAATTATATCAACAATTTCTTATTACTAAAAAGTTATCAAATCTCGCTCTAAATTATTTAAAATGCCCAAAAGAATTTTTAAATTTTTTAAAGAGATAACATATTGTTCTATATAAAATGGACTCTACTCAAAAGACGGTAAAATATT
>JARQAB010000291.1:0-35736 GCA_036172955.1 Meloidogyne arenaria
CATTTAAATATAATCAGTTAAAAAATAATTACCCCACAAAAGTTTATCGGATTATATCTTATGGTATATTGATCGGGTACAATTCGTCTTGGTATATTATATACAATATAAGTGCTGTTTCAAACACCGTTTGATTTGTCTTCGTATCTTTTATCACCATCGAGAAAATCCATTTTAAATATAATCAGTTAAAAAAATAATTACCCCACAAAAGTTTATCGTATTATATCTTATGGTATATTGATCGGGTACAATTCGTCTTGGTATATTATATACAATTATAAGTGCTGTTTCAAACACCGTTTGATTTGTCTTCGTATCTTTTATCACCATCGAGAAAATCCATTTTAAATATAATCAGTTAAAAATATTACCCATTACCCCACAAAAGTTTATCGTATTATATCTTATGGTATATTGATCGGTACAATTCGTCTTGGTATATTATATACAATTATAAGTGCTTGTTTCAAACACCGTTTGATTTGTCTTCGTCTTTTATCACCATCGAGAAAATCCATTTTAAATATAATCAGTTAAAAAATAATTACCCCACAAAAGTTTATCGTATTATATCTTATGGTATCTTGATCGGTACAATTCGTCTTGGTATATTATATACAATTAAAGTGCTGTTTCAACACCGTTTGTGACTATTGTCTTCGTATCTTTTATCACCATCGAGAAAATCCATTTTAAATATAATCAGTTAAAAAATAATTACCCCACAAAAGTTTATCGTATTATATCTTATGGTCATATTGATCGGGTACAATTCGTCTTGGTATATTATATACAATTATAAGTGCTGTTTCAAACACCGTTTGATTTGTCTTCGTATCTTTTATCACCCTCGAGAAAATCCATTTTAAATATAATCAGTTAAAAATTTATTTGCCCCTTAATGTTTTTCGTTTTATTTCTTATGGTATATTGATCGGGTACAATTCGTCTTGGTATATTATATACAATTATAAGTGCTGTTTCAAACACCGTTTGATTTGTCTTCGTATCTTTTATCACCATCGAGAAAATCCATTTTAAATATAATCAGTTAAAAATAAATTACCCCACAAAAGTATATCGTATTATATCTTGTGGTATATTGATCGGTACAATTCGTCTTGGTATATTATATACAATTATAAGTGCTGTTTCAAACACCGTTTGATTTGTCTTCGTATCTTTTATCACCATCGAGAAAATCCATTTTAAATATAATCAGTTAAAAAATAATTACCCCACAAAAGTTTATCGTATTATATCTTATGGTATATTGATCGGGTACAATTCGTCTTGGTATATTATATACAATTATAAGTGCTGTTTCAAACACCGTTTGATTTGCTTTGGTATCTTTTATCACCATCGAGAAAATCCATTTTAAATATAATCAGTCAAAAAATAATTACCCCACAAAAGTTTATAGTATTTATTTTATGGTATATTGATCGGGTACAATTCGTCTTGGTATATTATATACAATTATAGTGCTGTTTCAAACACCGTTTGATTTGTCTTCGTATCTTTTATCACCATCGAGAAAATTCATTTTAAATATAATCAGTTAAAAAATAATTACCCCACAAAAGTTTATCGTATTATATCTTATGGTATATTGATCGGGTACAATTATTCTTGGTATATTATATACAATTATAAGTGCTGTTTCAAACACCGTTTGATTTGTCTTCGTATCTTTTATCACCATCGAGAAAATCCATTTTAAATATAATCAGTTAAAAAATAATTACCCCACAAAAGTTTATCGTATTATATCTTATGGTATATTGATCGGGTACAATTCGTCTTGGTATATTATATACAATTATAAGTGCTGTTTCAAACACCGTTTTGATTTGTCTTCGTATCTTTTATCACCATCGAGAAAATCCATTTTAAATATAATCATTTAAAAAATAATTACCCCACAAAAGTTTATCGTATTATATCTTATGGTATATTGATCGGGTACAATTCGTCTTGGTATATTATATACAATTATAAGTGCTGTTTCAAACACCGTTTGATTTGTCTTCGTATCTTTTATCACCATCGAGAAAATCCATTTTAAATATAAATCAGTTAAAAATAATTACCCCACAAAAGTTTATCGTATTATATTTATGGTATATTGATCGGGTACAAATTCGTCTTGGTATATTATATACAATTATAAGTGCTGTTTCAAACACCGTTTGATTTTGTCTTCATATCTTTTATCACCATCGAGAAAATCCATTATAAATATAATCAGTTAAAAAATAATTACCCCACAAAAGTTTATCGTATTATATCTTATGGTATATTGATCGTGTACAATTCGTCTTGGTATATTATATACAATTATAAGTGCTGTTTCAAACACCGTTTGATTTGTCTTCGTATCTTTTATCACCATCGAGAAAATCCATTTTAAATATAATCAGTTAAAAAATAATTACCCCACAAAAGTTTATCGTATTATATCTTATGGTATATTGATCGGGTACAATTCGTCTTGGTATATTATATACAATTATAAGTGCTGTTTCAAACACCGTTTGATTTGTCTTCGTATCTTTTATCACCATCGAGAAAATCCATTTTAAATATAATCAGTTAAAAAATAATTACCCCACAAAGTTTATCGTATTATATTTTATGGTATATTGATCGGGTACAATTCGTCTTGGTATATTATATACAATTATAAGTGCTGTTTCAAACACCGTTTGATTGTCTTCGTATCTTTTATCACCATCGAGAAAATTCATTATAAAGAAAATCAGTTAAAAAATAATTACCCCACAAAAGTTTATCGTATTATATCTTAATGTATATAGATCGGGTACAATTCGTCTTTGTATATTATATACAATTATAAGTGCTGTTTCAAACACCGTTTGATTTGTCTTCGTATCTTTTATCACCATCGAGAAATCCATTTTAATATAATCAGTTAAAAAATAATTACCCCACAAAACAATATCGTATTATATTTTATGGTATATTGATCGGTACAATTCGTCTTGGTATATTATATACAATTATAAGTGCTGTTTCAAACACCGTTTGATTTGTCTGCGTATCTTTTATCACCATCGGGAAAATTCATTTTTAAATATAATCAGTTAAAAAATAATTACCCCACAAAAGTTTATCGTATTATATCTTATGGTATATTGATCGGGTACAATTCGTCTTGGTATATTATATACAATTATAAGTGCTGTTTCAAACACCGTTTGATTTGTCTGCGTATCTTTTATCACCATCGAGAAATCCATTTTTAATATATTCAGTTAAAAAATAATTACCCCACATTATTTTATCGTTTTATATCTTATGGTATATTGATCGGGTACAATTCGTCTTGGGTATATTATATACAATATAGTGCTGTTTCAAACACCGTTTGATTTGTCTTCGTATCTTTTATCACCATCGAGAAAATCCATTTTATATATAATCAGTTAAAAAATAATTACCCCACAAAAGTTTATCGTATTATATCTTATGGTATATTGATCGGGTACAATTCGTCTTGGTATATTATATACAATTATAAGTGCTGTTTCAAACACCGTTTGATTTGTCTTCGTATCTTTTATCACCATCGAGAAAATCCATTTTAAATATAATCATTAAAAAATAATTACCCCACAAAAGTTTATCGTATTATATCTTATGGTATATTGATCGGGTACAATTCGTCTTGGTATATTATATACAATTATAAGTGCTGTTTCAAACACCGTTTGATTTGTCTTCGTATCTTTTATCACCATCGAGAAAATCCATTTTAAATATAATCAGTTAAAAAATAATTACCCCACAAAAGTTTATCGTATTATATCTTATGGTAATTGATCGGGTACAATTCGTCTTGGTATATTATATACAATTATAAGTGCTGTTTCAAACACCGTTTGATTTGTCTTCGTATCTTTTATCACCATCGAGAAAATCCATTTTAAATATAATCAGTTAAAAATAATTACCCCACACAAAGTTTATCGTATTATATCTTATGGATATTGATCGGGTACAATTCGTCTTGGTATATATATACAATTATAAGTGCTGTTTCAAACACCGTTTGATTTGTCTTCGTATCTTTTATCACCATCGAGAAAATCCATTTTCAATATAATCAGTTAAAAATAATTACCCACAAAGTTATCGTATTATATTTTATGGTATATTGATCGGGTACATTCGTCTTGGTATATTATATACAATTATAAGTGCTGTTTCAACACCGTTTGATTGTCTTCGTATCTTTACATCACCATCGAGAAAATTCATTTTAAATATAATCAGTTAAAAAATAATTACCCCACAAAAGTTTATCGTATTATATCTTATGGTATATTGATCGGGTACAATTCGTCTTGGTATATTATATACAATTATAAGTGCTGTTTCAAACACCGTTTGATTTGTCTTCGTATCTTTTATCACCATCGAGAAAATCCATTTTAAATATAATCAGTTAAAAAATAATTACCCCACAAAAGTTTATCGTATTATATTTTATGGTATATTGATCGGGTACAATTCGTCTTGGTATAATTATATACAATTATAAGTGCTGTTTCTATCACCGTTTGATTTGTCTTCGTATCTTTTATCACCATCGAGAAAATTCATTTTAAATATAATCAGTTAAAAAATAATTACCCCACAAAAGTTTATCGTATTATATCTTATGGTATATTGATCGGGTACAATTCGTCTTGGTATATTATATACAATTATAAGTGCTGTTTCAAACACCGTTTGATTTGTCTTCGTATCTTTTATCACCATCGAGAAAATCCATTTTAAATATAATCAGTTAAAAAATAATTACCCCACAAAAGTTTATCGTATTATATCTTATGGTATATTGATCGGGTACAATTCGTCTTGGTATATTATATACAATTATAAGTGCTGTTTCAAACACCGTTTGATTTGTCTTCGTATCTTTTATCACCATCGAGAAAATCCATTTTAAATATAATCAGTTAAAAAATAATTACCCCACAAAAGTTTATCGTATTATATCTTATGGTATATTGATCGGGTACATTCGTCTTGGTATATTATATACAATTATAAGTGCTGTTTCAAACACCGTTTGATTTGTCTTCGTATCTTTTATCACCATCGAGAAAATCCATTTTAAATATAATCAGTTAAAAAATAATTACCCCACAAAAGTCTTGGTATATTATATACAATTATAAGTGCTGTTTCAAACACCGTTTGATTTGTCTTCGTATCTTTTATCACCATCGAGAAAATCCATTTTAAATATAATCAGTTAAAAAATAATTACCACCACAAAAGTTTATCGTATTATATCTATGGTATATTGATCGGGTACAATTCGTCTTGGTATATTATATACAATTATAAGTGCTGTTTCAAACACCGTTTGATTTGACTTCGTATCTTTTATCACCATCGAGAAAATCCATTTTAAATATAATCATTTAAAAAATAATTACCCCACAAAAGTTTATCGTATTATATCTTATGGTATTTGATCGGGTACAATTCGTCTTGGTATATTATATACAATTATAGTGCTGTTTCAACACCGTTTTATTTATCTTCGTATCTTTTATCACCTTCGTGAAAATCTTTTTATATATTATCAGTTTAAAAATAATTACTCAACTAAAGTTTATCGTATTATATCTTATGTTATATTGATCGGGTACAATTCGTCTTGGTATATATATACAATTATAAGTGCTGTTTCAAACACCGTTTGATTGTCTTCGTATCTTTTATCACCATCGAGAAAATCCATTTTAAATATAATCAGTTAAAAAATAATTACCCCACAAAAGTTTATCGTATTATATCTTATGGTATATTGATCGGGTACAATTCGTCTTGGTATATTATATACAATTATAAGTGCTGTTTCAAACACCGTTTGATTTGTCTTCGTATCTTTTATCACCATCGAGAAAATCCATTTAAATATAATCAGTTTAAAAAATAATTACCCCACAAAAGTTTATCGTATTATATTTTATGGTATATTGATCGGGTACAATTCGTCTTGGTATATTATATACAATTATAAGTGCTGTTTCAAACACCGTTTGATTTGTCTTCGTATCTTTATCACCATCGAGAAAATTCATTTTAAATTAATCAGTTAAAAAATAATTACCCCACAAAAGTTTATCGTATTATATCTTATGGTATATTGATCGGGTACAATTCGTCTTGGTATATTATATACAATTATAAGTGCTGTTTCAAACACCGTTTGATTTGTCTTCGTATCTTTTATCACCATCGAGAAAATCCATTTTAAATATAATCATTAAAAATAATTACCCCACAAAAGTTTATCGTATTATATCTTATGGTATATTGATCGGGTACAATTCGTCTTGGTATATTATATACAATTATAAGTGCTGTTTCAAACCCGTTTGATTTGTCTTCGTATCTTTTATCACCATCGAGAAAATCCATTTTAAATATAATCATTAAAAAATAATTACCCCACAAAAGTTTATCGTATTATATCTTATGGTATATTGATCGGGTACAATTCGTCTTGGTATAATTATATACAATTATAAGTGCTGTTTCAAACACCGTTTGATTTGTCTTCGTATCTTTTATCACCATCGAGAAAATCCATTTTAAATATAATCAGTTAAAAAATAATTACCCCACAAAAGTTTATCGTATTATATCTTATGGTATATTGATCGGGTACAATTCGTCTTGGTATATTATATACAATTATAAGTGCTGTTTCAAACACCGTTTGATTTGTCTTCGTATCTTTTATCACCATCGAGAAAATCCATTTTAAATATAATCAGTTAAAAAATAATTACCCCACAAAAGTTTATCGTATTATATCTTATGGTATATTGATCGGGTACAATTCGTCTTGGTATATTATATACAATTATAAGTGCTGTTTCAAACACCGTTTGATTTGTCTTCGTATCTTTTATCACCATCGAGAAAATCCATTTTAAATATAATCAGTTAAAAAATAATTACCACAAAAGTTTATCGTATTATATCTTATGGTATATTGATCGGGTACAATTCGTCCTTGGTATATTATATACAATTATAAGGCTGTTTCAAACACCGTTTGATTTGTCTTCGTATCTTTTATCACCATCGAGAAAATCCATTTTAAATATAATCAGTTAAAAAATAATTACCCCACCAAAGTTTATCGTATTATATCTTATGGTATATTGATCGGGTACAATTCGTCTTGGTATATTATATACAATTATAAGTGCTGTTTCAAACACCGTTTGATTTGTCTTCGTATCTTTTATCACCATCGAGAAAATCCATTTTAAATATAATCAGTTAAAAAATAATTACCCCACAAAAGTTTATCGTATTATATCTTATGGTATATTGATCGGGTACAATTCGTCTTGGTATATTATATACAATTATAAGTGCTGTTTCAAACACCGTTTGATTTGTCTTCGTATCTTTTATCACCATCGAGAAAATCCATTTTAAATATAATCATTAAAAAATAATTACCCCACAAAAGTTTATCGTATTTATCTTATGGTATATTGATCGGGTACAATTCGTCTTGGTATATTATATACAATTATAAGTGCTGTTTCAAACACCGTTTGATTTGTCTTCGTATCTTTTATCACCATCGAGAAAATTCATTTTAAATATAATCAGTTAAAAAATAATTACCCCACAAAAGTTTATCGTATTATATCTTATGGTATATTGATCGGGTAAATTCGTCTTGGTATATTATATACAATTATAAGTGCTGTTTCAAACACCGTTTGATTTGTCTTCGTATCTTTTATCACCATCGAGAAAATCCATTTTAAATATAATCAGTTAAAAAATAATTACCCCACAAAAGTTTATCGTATTATATCTTATGGTATATTGATCTGTCACTATTCGACTATGTATATTTTTTACAATTATAAGTGCTGTTTCAAACACCGTTTGATTTGTCTTCGTATCTTTTATCACCATCGAGAAAATCCATTTTAAATATAATCAGTTAAAAAATAATTACCCCACAAAAGTTTTATCGTATTATATCTTATGGTATATTGATCGGGTACAAATTCGTCTTGGTATATTATATACAATTATAAGTGCTGTTTCAAACACCGTTTGATTTTGTCTTCATATCTTTTATCACCATCGAGAAAATCCATTATAAATATAATCAGTTAAAAAATAATTACCCCACAAAAGTTTATCGTATTATATCTTATGGTATATTGATCGGGTACAATTCGTCTTGGTATATTAAATACAATACTAAGTGCTGTTTCAAACACCGTTTTGATTTGTCTTCGTATCTTTTATCACCATCGAGAAAATCCATTTTAAATAAATCATCATTAAAAAATAATTACCCCACAAAAGTTGTTCTTATTATATCTTATGGTATTTTGCTCGGTTACATTTCGTCTTGGTTTATTATATACAATTATAATTGCTGTTTCAAACACCGTTTTATTTGTCTTCGTATCTTTTATCACCATCGAGAAATCCATTTTAAATATAATCAGTTAAAAATAATTACCCCACAAAAGTTTATCGTATTATATCTTATGGTATATTGATCGGGTACAATTCGTGTTGGTGTATTATAGACAAGTATATGTGCTGTTTCAAACACCGTTTGATTTTGTCTTCGTATCTTTTATCACCATCGAGAAAATCCATTTTAAATATAATCAGTTAAAAAATAATTACCCCACAAAAGTTACTCCGTATATATCTTATGGTATATTGATCGGGTACAATTCGTCTTGGTATATTATATACAATTATAAGTGCTGTTTCAAACACCGTTTGATTTGTCTTCGTATCTTTTATCACCATCGAGAAAATCCATTTTAAATATAATCAGTTAAAAAATAATTACCCCACAAAAGTTTATCGTATTATATCTTATGGTAATTGATCGGGTACAATTCGTCTTGGTATATTATATACAATTATAAGTGCTGTTTCAAACACCGTTTGATTTGTCTTCGTATCTTTTATCACCATCGAGAAAATCCATTTTAAATATAATCAGTTAAAAAATAATTACCCCACAAAAGTTTATCGTATTATATTTTATGGTATATTGATCGGGTACAATTCGTCTTGGTATATTATATACAATTATAAGTGCTGTTTCAAACACCGTTTTGATTTGTCTTCGTATCTTTTATCACCATCGAGAAAATCCATTTTAAATATAATCAGTTAAAAAATAATTACCCCACAAAAGTTTATCGTATTATATCTTATGGTATATTGATCGGGTACAATTCGTCTTGGTATATTATATACAATTATAAGTGCTGTTTCAAACACCGTTTGATTTGTCTTCGTATCTTTTATCACCATCGAGAAATCCATTTTAATATATCAGTTAAAAAATAATTACCCCACAAAGTTTATCGTATTATATCTTATGGTATATTGATCGGGTACAATTCGTCTTGGTATATTATATACAATTATAAGTGCTGTTTCAAACACCGTTTGATTTGACTTCGTATCTTTTATCACCATCGAGAAAATCCATTTTAAATATAATCATTAAAAAATAATTACCCCACAAAAGTTTATCGTATTATATCTTATGGTATATTGATCGGTACAATTCGTCCTTGGTATATTTATATACAATTATAAGTGCTGTTTCAAACACCGTTTGATTTGTCTTCGTATCTTTTATCACCATCGAGAAAATCCATTATAAATATAATCAGTTAAAAAATAATTACCCCACAAAAGTTTATCGTATTATATCTTATGGTATTGATCGGTACAATTCGTCTTGGTATATTATATACAATTATAAGTGCTGTTTCAACACCGTTTGATTTGTCTTCGTATCTTTTTGATCACCATCGAGAAAATTCATTTTAACATATAATCAGTTAAAAAATAATTACCCCACAAAAGTTTATCGTATTATATCTTATGGTATATTGATCGGTACAATTCGTCTTGGTATATTATATACAATTATAAGTGCTGTTTCAAACACCGTTTGATTTGTCTTCGTATCTTTTATCACCATCGAGAAAATCCATTTTAAATATAATCAGTTAAAAAATAATTACCCCACAAAAGTTTATCGTATTATATCTTATGGTATATTGATCGGGTACAATTCGTCTTGGTATATTATATACAATTATAAGTGCTGTTTCAAACACCGTTTGATTTGTCTTCGTATCTTTTATCACCATCGAGAAAATCCATTTTAAATATAATCAGTTAAAAAATAATTACCCCACAAAAGTTTATCGTATTATATCTTAATGTATATTAATCGTGTACAATTCGTCTTGGTATATTATACAATTATAAGTGCTGTTTCAAACACCGTTTTTATTTGTCTTCTTATTTTTTATAACCATCTATAAAATCCATTTTAAATTTAATAATTAAAAAATAATTACCCCACAAAAGTTTATCGTATTATATCTTATGGTATATTGATCGGGTACAATTCGTCTTGGTATATTATATACAATTATAAGTGCTGTAGCATACACCGTTTGATTTGTCTTCGTATCTTTTATCACCATCGAGAAAATCCATTTTAAACATAATCATTCAAAAAATAATTACCCCACAAAAGTTTATCGTATTATATCTTAAGGTATATTGATCGGGTACAATTCGTCTTGGTATATTATATACAATTATAAGTGCTGTTTCAAACACCGTTTGATTTGTCTTCGTATCATTAATCAACATCGAGAAATCCATTTTAAATATAATCAGTTAAAAAATAATTACCCCACAAAAGTTTATCGTATTATATCTTATGGTATATTGATCGGGTACAATTCGTCTTGGTATATTATATACAATTATAAGTGCTGTTTCAAACACCGTTTGATTTGTCTTCGTATCTTTATCACCATCGAGAAAATCCATTTTAAATATAATCAGTTAAAAAATAATTACCCCACAAAAGTTTATCGTATTATATCTTATGGTATATTGATCGGGTACAATTCGTCTTGGTATATTATACACAATTATAAGTGCTGTTTCAAACACCGTTTGATTTGACTTCGTATCTTTTATCACCATCGAGAAAATCCATTTTAAATATAATCATTAAAAAATAATTACCCCACAAAAGTTTATCGTATATATCTTATGGTATAATTGATCGGGTACAATTCGTCTTGGTATATTATATACAATTATAAGTGCTGTTTCAAACACCGTTTGATTTGTCTTCGTATCTTTTATCACCATCGAGAAAATCCATTTTAAATATAATCAGTTAAAAAATAATTACCCCACAAAAGTTTATCGTATTATATCTTATGGTATATTGATCGGGTACAATTCGTCTTGGTATATTATATACAATTATAAGTGCTGTTTCAAACACCGTTTGATTTGTCTTCGTATCTTTTATCACCATCGAGAAAATCCATTTTAAATATATCAGAAAAATAATTACCCACAAAAGTTTATCGTATTATATTTTATGGTAATATTGATCGGGTACAATTCGTCTTGGTATATTATATACATTATAAGTGCTGTTTCAAACACCGTTTGATTTGTCTTCGTATCTTTTATCACCATCGAGAAAATCCATTTTAAATATAATCAGTTAAAAAATAATTACCCCACAAAAGTTTATCGTATTATATCTTATGGTATATTGATCGGTACAATTCGTCTTGGTATATTATATACAATTATAAGTGCTGTTTCAAACACCGTTTGATTTGTCTTCGTATCTTTTATCACCATCGAGAAAATCCATTTTAAATATAATCAGTTAAAAATAATTACCCCACAAAAGTTTATCGTATTATATCTTATGGTATATTGATCGGGTACAATTCGTCTTGGTATATTATATACAATTATAAGTGCTGTTTCAAACACCGTTTGATTTGTCTTCGTATCTTTTATCACCAACGAAAATCATTTAAATTAATCAGTTAAAAATAATTACCCCACAAAAGTTTATCGTATTATATCTTATGGTATATTGATCGGGTACAATTCGTCCTTGGTATATTATATACAATTATAAGTGCTGTTTCAAACACCGTTGATTTGTCTTCGTATCTTTTATCACCATCGAGAAAATCCATTTTAAATATAATCAGTTAAAAAATAATTACCCCACAAAAGTTTATCGTATTATATCTTATGGTATATTGATCGGGTAGCAATTCGTCTTGGTATATTATATACAATTATAAGTGCTGTTTCAAACACCGTTTGATTTGTCTTCGTATCTTTTATCACCATCGAGAAAATCCACTTTAAATATAATCAGTTAAAAAATAATTACCCCACAAAAGTTTATCGTATTATATCTTATGGTATATTGATCGGGTACAATTCGTCTTGGTATATTATATACAATTATAAGTGCTGTTTCAAACACCGTTTGATTTGTCTTCGTATCTTTTATCACCAACGAGAAAATCAATTTTAAATATAATCAGTTAAAAAATAATTACCCCACAAAAGTTTATCGTATTATATCTTATGGTATATTGATCGGGTACAATTCGTCTTGGTATATTATATACAATTATAAGTGCTGTTTCAAACACCGTTTGATTTGTCTTCGATCTTTTATCACCATCGAGAAAATCCATTTTAAATATAATCAGTTAAAAAAATAATTACCCCCCAAAACTTTCTCGTCTTACATCTTATGGTATATTGATCTCGTACAATTCGTCTTGGTATATTATATACAATTATAAGTGCTGTTTCAAACACCGTTTGATTTGTCTTCGTATCTTTTATCACCATCGAGAAATCCATTTTAAATATAATCAGTTAAAAAATAATTACCCCACAAAAGTTTATCGTATTATATCTTAGGTATATTGATCGGGTACAATTCGTCTTGGTATATTATATACAATTATAAGTGCTGTTTCAAACACCGTTTGATTTGTCTTCGTATCTTTATCACATCGAGAAAATCCATTTTAAATATAATCAGTTAAAAAATAATTACCCCACAAAAGTTTATCGTATTATATCTTATGTATATTGATCGGGTAGCAATTCGTCTTGTATATTATATACAATTATAAGTGCTGTTTCAAACACCGTTTGATTTGTCTTCGTATCTTTTATCACCATCGAGAAAATCCATTTTAAATATAATCAGTTAAAAAATAATTACCCCACAAAAGTTTATCGTATTATATCTTATGGTATATTGATCGGGTACAATTCGTCTTGGTATATTATATACAATGATAAGTGCTGTTTCAAACACCGTTTGATTTGTCTTCGTATCTTTTATCACCATCGAGAAAATCCATTTTAAATATAATCAGTTAAAAAATAATTACCCACAAAAGTTTATCGTATTATATCTTATGGTATATTGATCGGGTACAATTCGTCTTGGTATATTATATACAATTATAAGTGCTGTTTCAACACCGTTTGATTTGTCTTCGTATCTTTTATCACCATCGAGAAAATCCATTTTAAATATAATCAGTTAAAAATAATTACCCCACAAAAGTTTATCGTATTATATCTTATGGTATATTGATCGGGTACAATTCGTCTTGGTATATTATATACAATTATAAGTGCTGTTTCAAACACCGTTTGATTTGTCTTCGTATCTTTTATCACCAACGAGAAAATCCATTATAAATATAATCGGGTCTCAAAATATTACCCCACAAAAGTTTATCGTATTATATCTTATGGTATATTGATCGGGTACAATTCGTCTTGGTATATTATATACAATTATAAGTGCTGTTTCAAACACCGTTTGATTGTCTTCGTATCTTTTATCACCATCGAAAATCATTTTAAATATATTTAGTTAAAAAATAATTACCCCACAAAAGTTTATCGTATTATATCTTAAGGTATATGATCGGGTACAATTCGTCTTGGTATATTATATACAATTATAAGTGCTGTTTCAAACACCGTTTGATTTGTCTTCGTATCTTTTATCACCATCGAGAAAATTCATTTTAAATATAATCAGTTAAAAAATAATTTCCCCAGAAGTGTTTGTCGTATTATATCTTATGGTATATTGATCGGGTACAATTCGTTCTTGGTATATTATATACAATTATAAGTGCTATTTCAAACACCGTTTGATTTGTCTTCGTATCTTTTATCACCATCGAGAAAATCCATTTTAAATATAATCAGTTAAAAAATAATTACCCCACAAAAGATTATCGTATTATATCTTTTGGTATATTGATCGGGTACAATTCGTCTTGGTATATTATATACAATTATAAGTCTGTTTCAAACACCGTTTGATTTGTCTTCGTATCTTTTATCACCATCGAGAAAATCCATTTTAAATATAATCAGTTAAAAAATAATTACCCCACAAAGTTTATCGTATTATATCTTATGGTATATTGATCGGGTATCAATTCGTCTTGGTATAATATATACAATTATAGTGCTGTTTCAAACACCGTTTGATTTGTCTTCGTATCTTTTATCACCATCGAGAAAATCCATTTTAAATATAATCAGTTAAAAAATAATTACCCCACAAAGTTTATCGTATTATATCTTATGGTATATTGATCGGGTACAATTCGTCTTGGTATATTATATACATTATAAGTGCTGTTTCAAACACCGTTTGATTTTGTCTTCATATCTTTTATCACCATCGAGAAAATCCATTTTAAATATAATCAGTTAAAAAATAATTACCCCACAAAAGTTTATCGTATTATATCTTATGGTATATTGATCGGGTACAATTCGTCTTGGTATATTATATACAATTATAAGTGCTGTTTCAAACACCGTTTGATTTGTCTTCGTATCTTTTATCACCATCGAGAAAATCCATTTTAAATATAATCAGTTAAAAAATAATTACCCCACAAAAGTTTATCGTATTATATCTTATGGTATATTGATCGGGTACAATTCGTCTTGGTATATTATATACAATTATAAGTGCTGTTTCAAACACCGTTTGATGTGTCTGCGTATCTTTTATCACCATCGAGACATTCCATTTTAAATATAATCGTTAACAAATAATTACCCCACAAAAGTTTATCGTATTATATCTTATGGTATATTGATCGGGTACAATTCGTCTTGGTATATTATATACAATTATAAGTGCTGTTTCAAACACCGTTTGATTTGTCTTCGTATCTTTTATCACCATCGAGAAAATCCATTTTAAATAATATCAGTTAAAAAATAATTACCCCACAAAAGTTTATCGTATTATATCTTATGGTATATTGATCGGGTACAATTCGTCTTGGTATATTATATACAATTATAAGTGCTGTTTCAAACACCGTTTGATTTGTCTTCGTATCTTTTATCACCATCGAGAAATCCATTTTAAATATAATCAGTTAAAAAATAATTACCCCACAAAAGTTTATCGTTATATATCTTATGGTATATTGATCGGGTACAATTCGTCTTGGTATATTATATACAATTATAGTGCTGTTTCAAACACCGTTTGATTTGTCTTCGTATCTTTTATCACCATCGAGAAAATCCATTTTAAATATAATCATTTAAAAAATAATTACCCCACAAAAGTTTATCGTATTATATCTTATGGTATATTGATCGGGTACAATTCGTCTTGGTATATTATATACAATTATAAGTGCTGTTTCAAACACCGTTTGATTTGTCTTCGTATCTTTTATCACCATCGAGAAAATCCATTTTAAATATAATCAGTTAAAAAATAATTATCCCCACAAAAGTTTATCGTATTATATCTTATGGTATATTGATCGGGTACATTCGTCTTGGTATATTATATACATTATAAGTGCTGTTTCAAACACCGTTTGATTTGTCTTCGTATCTTTTATCACCATCGAGAAAATCCTTTTTAAATATAATCAGTTAAAAATAATTACCCCACAAAAGTTTATCGTATCATATCTTATGGTATATTGATCGGGTACAATTCGTCTGGTATATTATATACAATATAAGTGCTGTTTCAAACACCGTTGATTTGTCTTCGTATCTTTTATCACCATCGAGAAAATCCATTTTAAATATAATCAGTTAAAAAATAATTACCCACAAAAGTTTATCGTATTATATCTTAGGTATATTGATCGGTACAATTCGTCTTGGTATATTATATACAATAATAAGTGCTGTTTCAAACACCGTTTGATTTGTCTTCGTATCTTTTATCACCATCGAGAAAATCCATTTTAAATATAATCAGTTAAAAAATAATTACCCCACAAAGTTTATCGTATTATATCTTATGGTATATTGATCGGTTACAATTCGTCTTGGTATATTATATACAATATAAGTGCTGTTTCAAACACCGTTTGATTTGTCTTCGTATCTTTTATCACCATCGAGAAAATCCATTTTAAATATAATCAGTTAAAAAATAATTACCCCACAAAAGTTTATCGTATTATATCTTATGGTATATTGATCGGGTACAATTCGTCTTGGATATATATACAATAATAAGTGCTGTTTCAAACACCGTTTGATTTGTCTTCGTATCTTTTATCACCATCGAGAAAATCCATTTTAAATATAATCAGTTAATCGAAAAAATTCTCGGCTGCCGGTCCCGGATAACAGGAAAATATTTCGTTAACGCAATCGTTTCCGATATCAATATCCAATGATTTTAGAAGAACCTCAACTCCTATGAATGAGCATAGAAGCGATTTATTGCTTTTTTTGATAATTTGAATTGTTATTACAAAATTTTTAAAAAAAATAAACGGTAAACAGGACGTTTAAACGGTGTCTTCAAAAATAAACGAAATGTTATAAGTGTCTCAGATAAAAGGGTACACGTTTTTTCAAATTAAACGGTTTTGTCCAACACCGCCCCCCTCCGACACCCCCCAGCCCTCCCCGGCCCCCCCTAATATATAGCCGTATTTACTCGATTAATTCCCCCGAGGAATTATTTTTTCAACTCATCCCTGGCATGGGGGAATTAATAGAGGGTGGGGAATTATTCGAGGGATGGGGAATTAATCGAGTTAAATACGGTAGTATATTATTTTATAAATATCGGGCTCTAAACTTTTACTATAAAACTTTTAAAGTATGAGTATTCATATTAAATTGCTTAGGGATTACAAAGCCAATTAATTAAAATTAAGACGCCGGGGCATTTTTCAGCTTAAAAAAAAAAAAAATCTTTTATATACCTTTTTTAATTGTGCATTCTGCAAGTTTTAAGGTTAATTCTTCATTTGATTTCATTAAATTATCATACATTTTTCGTAAATTTTCTAATTCTGTATTATCATTCTTCAAAAAATTTATATAATTATTTTAAAAAATGATTAAAAAATCTAATTCCTCTATTAACAATGCTTAATAATATTAATCTGCAGTTAAAGGATCCTCAGCTCGACGGGATCGTCGAGCTTGTAAAAATTCACAGTTGAGGAATACTCCATGTATTCGAGTTGCCAATTCATACTTCATCTAAATTGAAAGATAATATTTAAAATAAGTTAATTTATTAAAAACTAAGATATACCTCTAAATCTCGAACACGTTTTCGCAAAATGTCCATATCATAATATTGGCCAGCTGGCTACACACAGGACGTTTAAACGGTGTCTTCAAAAATAAACGAAATGTTATAAGTGGTCCTCAGATAAAAGGTACACGGTTTTTTTTCAAATTAAACGGTTTTGTCCAACCCTAATATATACCTGTATTTACTCGATTAATTCCCCCTAGATTATTATTTTTTCAACTCATCCCTGGCATGGGGAATTAATAGAGGGTGGGGAATTATTCGAGGGTGGGGAATTAATCGAGTAAATACGGTAGTATAGTTATTTTAATAAAATAGTCCTCTAAAAAAAAAACAACTTTTACTATACAAACTTTTAAGTATGAGTATTCATAGTAAAAGTTATGATTAAAGCCAATTAATTAAAATTAAGACGCCGGTGGCATTTTTCAGCTAAATCTGTTTATATACCTTTTTAATTGGCATTCTCAAGTTTTTAAGGTTAATTCTTCATTTGAATTTCATTAAATTATCATACATTTTTCGTAAATTTTCTAATTCTGTATTACATTCTCAAAAAAATTTATATAATTATTTTAAAAAATGATTACCTCTAAATCTCGAACACGTTTTCGCAAAAAAATTTTCGCATATCATAATATTGCCAGCTGGCTACATTTACGAAGATTTGGCGAGTTCCGATTTGAACTCATTATGCTCCTTTATTAATCGAGTAATGTCGCAGATAAAGTAATGTCGCAGATTTATAGTAATAATAGAAACCCTCAAAAAATAATTTTTGTAGTGTTTACTCTTGTTAGTGATAAATGTTGCCATATTAATAGGGGATTTAGAATTATTTTTTAAATATAAAAATTATCTGGATTAAAACAATAAGTAAATTTTTATCTTTAAAATATATTTGTGGATCAAAGCTAACTTTATTGATGGACTTTATTGATGGAGCAACAAAAAAAAAAAAAAAAAAAAAAAAAAAAAAAGACAATAAATGCCTCGAATAATTATCCTAAGATCGATAGGTTGAAAATACATTAGATTATATAAGCTAAATACCATCTCAGTAGCTTGCTACTAATATGATCTTTAATCTGTAAGTTAATATTGGCCATGTGTTTAGTCTTTTTATTTAATTTTTAATTGTTAATTCATCTCATGATTCTAAATAATATGTAGTTAATTCTAAATAATATTTTAGTATCTATAAAGATAACATCTTTCTTTATATGATATATGTATAATTGGGACTGGGAGATTATTGAGAGAGATGAGGGAAATCAGAGGAGAAAACTAATATAGAAAAGGTATATTTAATTGAAGTCTATTGTGTATTGAGAGGGCTGAGATTAAAGTACATATAATTTGAATTTTTTATAGTTGTTAATTCGCGAATCCCGTTTTTCAGTATTATTTCTTATAATTGCTGTTTCGAAACAAGGAATCTTCAAAAATCGAAAAAAAGTTAAAGATATGTAACACAAAACAAATGTAAAATATTTTCAATATCCCTGAAATCGAAATTTCGGAGGCTGCTCTGCTTTGTATAAAAGGGGAGGATGAAAATAGCAAAAAAACAATTTTTAACTTCTTTTAGAAAGAGAAGAAGCTTTGAATTTGCCGCTTTGCCGTTTTATTAAGCCATTGAGAATATAATTCATTTACCGATATAGTATCATTAGATTATATATGATGAATTTTACCTCTTGAATAATATTTTTTAAATTTCAAGACCAGTTGATTTTTTGAAACCATTAATCTACATTTATTTTCTCATATTTTCGTAATTAATTTGTCCTTTTCTTGGATTCTTAACAATTATATAATACGTGTATATTATAGTAGGGTTTGGACAAAACCGTTTAGCTCAACGACAAACGGTATACGGTAAACGGGTTTTGTTAAAATTAAAAATAAAAAACGGTTTATGGTGTCCGAACCCTAATTTGTGAGGATAAAATTTATAGAATACGTACTATAAAACTTTTAAGTATAAGTTTTTATATTATAAGTATTAAATCATCTAGACATTCTGTAATAAATGATAGTGATTTTGATATTGAGGGCAGTAAAGTCAAAAAATAACGAGGTCTGTAAATAAATTCTTTTATCGAAATCTCAAATCTAGAATATTTAAGGGAATGGTGGAACAGTTTTTCAAAAAAAAAAAAATATTTCACTAACTAAGACTGCATAAAATTTTTAAGCTATGCTACGATAATAATTTGCTACGAGATATAACTTTAAGCTTAATTTTTCAGGGTATCTTAAATCTTTTACATACCTGTTTATTGGCATTTTCAGCTTTAAAGTTAATTCTTCATTTGATTTCATTAAATTATCCTATAAATCACCATTTTTTCCGTAAATTTTCTAAAAAAATTCTGTATTATCATTCTTCAAAAAATTTATATAATTATTTTAAAAAAATGATTAAAAATCTAATTTCCTCTATTAACAATGTATAATAATAATTAATCTGCAGTTAAAGGATGCATGCAGATTCGAGAATACCCGTTCATACATAATTTGAGATTGCAATTAAATTGAGTCATATGTAAGAAAAATTAAATTTTTAAATTTGAAAAATTTTTTGCTAATCCCGATCCCGATTTCAATCCGGATCCCGCAAGTTTATGACCCATGAAAATTTATGAGTTTATTTATGAACTTTAAATTTTAATTTTTAAATACATAATATAAAAATGCCTTTATTAATTAAACTTATTCCTCTTGAATTATTCCATTCATAAACCTTAAGGATTCATAAAGGTTAATTGACCATTAAACTAGACGCGAACCAAATTTTTACGTGAGAATTAAGGAAATTTAGATAATTTTAAGCATGTAATTATTTGGATATATTTGCACTTCAATTATTCTCGTGGATAGGGTAAAAGGATTTGTATAGGGTTTATCTGCGGGCATTACATTGTTAACATTATGATAGGATTTTATTTTATCAAAAGTATCCACCTTAGTAAATTTGTGAATTTTCCAATTGTTGTGGTTGAGGAATCTTAATTTATAATAATTTAATGTATATGTTTAACTACATTAATCGCTTTTGTGGTGTGTTGCTGTCCCAAGTGGATAAATAAAGAATGAAGTGTTTGTCGGGAGGAGTGTGCTTCTTTAAATAGTGGGGGTAAATGGATTATATCTTCTTTAAAAAATTAATTATTTACATAACAAAAATGTTGTGAGAAAGTTGGGGGAGAGCAAAATTGTTGTTAAAATAAGGGTGGGAAAAAAGTTGTTGGCCAAAGATGGCTAAAAGGAAAGAAAAAATCACTTTTTATAAAAAAGAAAGTAATTTTTTGAAAAAAAGAAAAAAAAAAAAAAACAAAATAAAAAAGTGCTTTTATTAAAAGAATTTTTACAACGCAAAAAAGAGGGGGGGGGGGGGGGGATGAATTGATTGGTCGGTGATTCACGATTTATTTCCCACCGACCGACAAAAGAACAAAAATAAAATAAAAAATTTATTTTCATATGGCCGCGGGAACGCTGGCGAGATCTCGGGTCCTCGGGCGTATCCCGGACATAAATTTTTTTCTAATTTTTAGCAAAATTTTTAAATTTTATTCACTCATGCAATTATGTTATTAGTCATTATGTTGTTCAGGTTTGGCGGTGTGGGAGGAGTGGGTGGTGTCTAAATTTATAATTAATTTAGGTTGGGCGTATTTAATTTTTCTCGTAAATGCAGCATAATATTTATAACAAGGAGACTGGCCAGTCCGTTGATTTAAAAAAAAAAAAAAATAGGTAGGAAATTTTCAAAATTTCTATATACAAGGTTAAAGATTTTTTTTGAAAAAAAAAAAAAAGAAAAAATAAAATATGAAATTTTCTTAAATATTTCATATTAAAAATAGTATTTGGCGATAATTATATTATCTAATTTAATATAAAATAATAAAGCGGTTATTTTTAAAAAGTAAAAAATATTGATTTTATTTTGAAAATTATAGCCCAAAAATTTATTTAAATTAATAATTTTTATGTGACAATATTATGCTTTTTGTAGAGAGTAAAATAATAAAGGTGTTATACATTTTTGGTACTTATCGGTTATACTCTCCTAAATTTTCTTTCCTTCTATTCTTCCTTTTCCCCTTTAAAGATACCAAATTATCACAAGGCAAACAATTCCATTATTTTTAAGTAGGCTAGCTCTATGTTATAGAACAAGGCCGCTGAATTTTCTGTTGCTTCGATTGTCCGGTACGCTTTATTTTCAAATGTAATTATATTCGCTTCAAAATCTTTATAGGTGGGACATAGAGCCAAATACTTCACTGAGTCGAGAATGATAAAACAACACATGAAAATTGTTCTTAAATAGCAGTTTGGGCACATATTGGGTCTATAGCTTGTAAAATGATAGAATCTTGGACAATTTTATATAACATTCAGGCAAAAGGGAAAAGGAAATAAAAGACCAGAATCAGAGAGGTACCTGAAAATAAAGGTTCCGGTTCTAAAATCATAGATTGCTATTGTACTATAAAGATAATGGCAATTATTATGCCTTGTGGACAATTTTGTAATTTTTCAAGTTAAAAGAAAATGTGGACAAGATCAAATTTTTATCGAAACCCCATAAGCTTTAAAAACATTAGGCCATACAAGGAATGTAACCCCAACTTTAAAAATAAATAAATACTTGAAATTTTGGAAAAATCTAAAGATTTTTATTGGTAATCTTTTTTTGGGCAAAATCCTGGAAATTTTGAAAAATCATGAAAAACTAGAAAAATTCAGGGCATAGCTCTAATAAATATTTAATTTCTCACATAAACTCAATAATATATTCCTGATATTTCCCTGATAAAATTTTTATAACCTCATTTTACAAGTATGCCTCCACAAATTAGCTCCACATCTGCCTTATCCTCCATAGTAGTGGTGGTAACCCTACGCGAGGGCATTTAAAATTCCGCTTCTCAATACAATCCCATATTATTAAATCATTTCTGGTGTCTTGAGAGATTTGTAATAGTAGAAACTGCCTCAAAAAAATAATTTTGTAGTGTGTTTACTCTTGTTATGATGAAATGTTGGGTGGACCATTTAATAGGGATTTTAGAATTATTTTTAAATATAAAAATTATCTGGATATAAAACAGATACAGTAAATTTTTAATCTTTAAAATTAATAGCTTAATATGTGTATTAATTGAAAATTTTATTAAAAGTTTCAGATCCTTTCTTTATGTGTTTTAACTAAAAACGGTGGGTAAAGAAAATTCTTGAAAACAAAAATTTTTTTAGTATTTTTAATAGAAAAAAGTGAGCTTCATTTGCTTCAATTTTGTGTGAAAAAGAGAAAAAATTTCTTTATTTATTTTTGTGATGAAAAGAGAATTGAAAGAGCGTGGTCGAACTATTTAGTAAATTTATTATGATAACATCACGCATATTATGGCAAAATTATTATTGAAAAGGTTAAATTTTTTCTTAAGAAATTAAATGTATTATTTAAGTATAACTGTTTGGAAAAATACTAAAAAGTTAAAATATAATATCCACTTAAATTTTTAATTTAAAAGATGCTTTATGAATAATTCGAAAAGGTTTAGGAAATAAAATTGTATAGAAACAACTAAAATTGTCAAGAGTTTAGCCAAAATTATTAAGCTAAATAAAATTTTTTATGCTGAAAATTAGAAAAATATAAATAAAAAGAATGAGCAAGTAGTGTTGAGGATCGTAGAAAAGAAGTGTATAACAGGGCTGCGGCGAAATCAAAAAATAAAAATCAAAAAATAATAATATTAAAAATTCTAGAAATATTTTGTATATAGTATAGTATCAAAAATAATTTGTTCTCGGCATATTTTCGTTAATATGCCGAGAACACCATCTCCATAGTCCTGGTGGTGACCCTACACGACATTTCAATTTACTCTTATTTACACAATCCCATATAAGTAAATTAAATTATTTTTGCTGTTTGGAGATTTAAAATATAAATCCATCAAAAAATAATTTTTTTGTTTTTTCTCTTGTGTCTATAAATGTTGCCATTTTCATTGGAATTTAGAATATTTGAATGAATTTAAAAATTAATTAGATTAAAACAAGAATTTAAATTTTTATCTTAAAATAATATTTAAATATATTAGATAGTTACGGAAATAAATTGTGGGGCATAGTTTAAGATTAAAATTAAAACAGGTTAAACGTGGGTTTCATGTCTTAGTATACTAGTCCTTCATTGCTAGCATGACTGATGTCACATTAATAATCGCCGTGCAACATGTGCCCCATGCATCCACTAGTCTGTCGTTATAGTCGCATCATAGATGACTGCGCGATATAATTTGATATATGATACCTTTCTGAAGTCATCAGCCATCAATAAAAATACACTTTGACATGCACAGGTCGACTAATATTCAACATATACGAGGATATCGTCTATCCAGAATTTGATAATTGCGGGAATAGTAGTATGGAAATCAGATATTTTAACCTGGTGTGTAGATGCTTGCGTCAGTAGAGGTTCAGCCACCACTTGGATTCTATGTATACATTAGATTGATACTTAATATCCTTAATAATAAATTTGTAATACAATTTAAGTCTCATTTTTTAAACGTCAAGGCACACCCGAATACTTAATGCCACCTTGAAAAAACTGAAATAGAATAGATTCTAGCAATACAGCAATAATGTAGATTATTCAAATGCTTAACAAAGATCTTTGGTGACATCTGGAATCAGAAAGTTTAAGATCAATTTCTCTTGTCTGACATGTAACTCGATGAATTAGCCACTCTCTGCTTATTCGGGCGAGCCTCTTCCTATTATCTTCCGTCTACTAATAGGCCTCGTGCTAATATCTTTTCACCTATTATCATAGCTAACGCCACCCTAGATGGCAGCTACTCCAATATAACGAACATTTGAGATACAACGTCAGATCGAAAAGTTCGGAAAGACAATAAAATTCCTCTCTAACTGGCGTCGTTACTTTTGTCCCAGGTCTTGTAGAATAAATATTGATTTTATATTTTAGTACTTTATTTTCACTCAATTACTTACACTCCATTGTTTAAAATAGACACGTCAACGGCTTTCCGCATTAAAATTGAAAAATATTGTAAACTTGTTTATTGTTGTATTAAAATTTTGTCGTTTCCTCCCTATTAAAAAACTTAATTTTTTGAATTTATCATTCCGCAACAAAACTCCGCAAATTTTATTTTCTATAATATTAAATGGCATGTCAGGCTAAGAACAAGAAGCTCATGACAAAATACCTTCGACAGAACACAGACGACCATAACGGGTCAGGCTATGGTAATCCTATCTCAGGCTATCATTAACTGAACCGACGCAAACAAGTCAGAGAGTAAATATGCATTTCATTTAATTATTCTGATTTTGAAATATTCTGATTCCGACAAGAATTAATTATTCTCTGAATCCGCGTTTGTCATTTCATGATTTG
Source organism: Meloidogyne arenaria (assembly GCA_036172955.1). Taxonomy (NCBI): domain Eukaryota; kingdom Metazoa; phylum Nematoda; class Chromadorea; order Rhabditida; family Meloidogynidae; genus Meloidogyne; species Meloidogyne arenaria. Next base: position 25,005 of record JARQAB010000291.1, read on the forward strand.
TCTGTTGCGTGTTGTGGCATTAATTGTTTCCGGCGACTATTTAGCTTATAACTTAGCTTTTTTACTTAGCAATATGATTTTTCCCGATAACAAAATCCCTGGCTTAAATCTAGTTTTACATTACGGCCCGAATGGCTACGGCTGAAAATGAGCTTTTAGCATTCTAAATGGCCTAATCTGCCATAATACTCTCTGTTGTCCTATTTTTATCTCAGTATTTATTTATGGGTAATTGGCCATTGTAAGAATTCCATTCAAACCGAAATTAATTTGGTGGGCCCGGAAGATGTTCTCATTGAAATTAACAAAATATAATATTGAGGCTCGTAGTAAGACACTGGCGAGTCGCCGAAATGGTACCATCTTATTCGGGTAAGTGATTTTGCTGTAAGCCATTAGTCTCTAACTAAGCGTTGGCATAGCCAAGTATCAGCTGAATGCGCGAAAAAGTCCGATTTCGGAAATTTTTCTTTTCGGAAAGTGCAGAAAAAAAAACAGATATCCGAAATTCCCCAGGACACGCCGCAACACCTTACTTTTAACTAAAGAAAAAAATAAAAATTTTATACTGGCAGAATCAATCGTTTTATCTTCAACTTTACTAACAATAGTCTAAATGAAACTAGCATAGCAGCGATTAGTGGCGCTTCATCTGTACGCTTAAATATTTTTTGGATGTCATGCTAAAGCCTCGGGCAAATTATAAGACACTTTAGCTAAACCTTTCGTGTTAGGTCTAAAAACTGTTAAAAGGAGAAAACTTAACCTTTATACTTTCCTCATTAGTTAGGGGCGAAGTTGTTGTCGTATAGAGCTTCAACGTCATTCAACGTCCAAGTTTTATAATCAAAGTGGGGGGTCAATATTAACTGCTCATCATTAAGTGGGTAGATGAGGTGATTTTAAAGCAAAAATTAATTTAAGATCGGATTGATCGCCGCTATAAGATGGCTCAGTTATTTCGGCTAAAAAGGTTTTGTCTATTGGTGTTCTATTTTAGTACATTTTAGCGCTATTTTTGATAATCTTAATGTGGGCCTTGTGTCGGGAAAATAAAATTTTTATTTATAAAGGTTTGGGTTGCGTGGTACGCAAAGGATATCCTATTGAAGTCGTAAGAAAATGTTCGCCTCTTTGTGGGGGGGGGGGGGGGGTAGAGTTTGTCAAAAGGCACATCGATTGCTATTAATAATGCAGTGAGAGTGTCTGGGTCTGATCACCTCCATTATACTGAAAAGATGAGGCCATTTTAAAAATTATATTTGATTAATCTAATTTGTGTTTTTGGACTATTTTCTTCAACGTGATTTACTAATTGACTTTTCATCGATGAATATACGCACCCGGTATGTCACGCGGTTATCCGTACGCGCGTACAATTCTTCGATCGGGGGAATACTTGATCCGGGAAAATTTTGCGAAAACTGTCCAGATTCCTGTCCCGGCCAGCTTTTTTCTAGCTCGTGATGTTTGTGGCTACCTCATTATTTAGAAGCCTACAATTTCTTTTGATGTATCAAGGGCGTAAGTTAGTTTAATTTAAATAGTTTTTGTCGACATAATAGTCGCATCGCAAAACATAATATGTCAACAACCAATTGTAAGTTGTAAAAAAAAGTTTTAACATTTAATTTATAAATATGTGGACGTTGATGATTATATATAATCAGTCGCCAAAAAAGTAATGGGTGTGATACTTTATGGATATAGCACCGACCGGTGCCTCCACTATTTTTAGTCTCGTTCCTGCCTTAACATTAATATGGTCAGCCTTCCTTCCTCAATTTACTCCATTAATCCCGTGGCATATTCATATGGAGCATTAATAATAGAAAAGGATTTTTTGGTCAATGTGCCGAACGTACAATAAATCTTTTCTTTATTCCTGCGCTTCATTTGAATATGCCACGGGGAAATAAGGCTCAAATTCAGATTCCGGTTAAGGATTATTTTAACATATTTATTAGCTTCTCTAGGATTTTTTAACCTTCCGCCCTATTTTAATAATTTTGTCTACCTTCGCCTTCCCCCCGTTTATTTTTTTTCGTGTGAAAGGGTACACGTATAAACATTTTTCAAAATAATTCTCTTCTAGAATGTCATTTGCTTTAATTATTTTTGGGATGTTTGTTTGGAGGAAAGAAGACAATTTGTCTGGGATCTCTCAGGCTGTTTTTTTTGTTTGGAAGCATTGCTGGGTATTTGGCGCTCTCGGCAGCGTCCGTTTCTAACCATTTTATTATTATTCTTTTATATCATAAACCTTTATCAAAGGCTGTCTCTTTGACGGAAGTGGCAAAAATAAAAATATACACATTTTTTGTTGTATTTGATAGTCCGGCCAGACGGCTCAGACCGTGTTTTTCTGAATGTAGTAAAATAAATAAATTTACGGAATTCTCGCATTAAATTTGCAGAATTTACACACTTTATAATTTCCTTAACAATTTTTATAAAAAAAAATACTGTGTTTTATATATGCCGGCAAATTAATTTTTAATATCCCCAAAAATTTTTAAACCGAAATTTTACTTACTTAAAATCTATTACGCTCATATGTCTAACGCATACCATTTCAGCATATTACCCACATGTCGGCACTGTCATATGTCGTGACGATTAATGTCCGAAAAAGTCCTATGTATTGCGCACAAAATACCTAGTTTTAGAGAATTTTATTCTGTCCCAGTTGTTTTATATGTTGAAAAGTGAATAGTGTTGTATGTGGAGCAAAAACTGTTGTGTCTATTGTTATTCCATGTTCTCTAGGCTATTTATTTAATAATATTACTTTTTTGTTATTAGTTTTTATTTTACTTTATTGTTTAGGTGGACTAAAATAATATTTTTTTGGGGGCATTTATTTTAATATTAAATTGTTGACTTTTAAATTTATTTAATTTTAGCTTCACATATTATTTATTTGCATTTATTTTTCATTTAAAACTTTTGCACAGCCTCACAGCTCATATAATTTATTCATCCATATGCATTAGGCTTTAAATATTTCAAATTTGTATTTAATGTTTTTATTTCGGAGCTTGGCATTAATTTTTTGATTCGATAAATCCGCCCATCCATGAGGCAAAAATTTTGTTCGCATTTGGCAAGCGCAATTTCGTCGGAACGTTGGTTGCCGCCAAAGCTTCTGTAATATGCCTTCACGGCTGAAATTTTGAGAAGAATCTAATAGGATAATATCGTGCTGGTAAATGTTTGTTTCACAGTCATTTTAAAGGGGCGAGGGCTGGAAGAATTAATATAGACGAGAATGCGCTCATTCGTGCTACTAAGTTGATTACACGCCCTAGTCGTTATCTACATATAATTTGTGACACAATATAACAGATATGTCGATTTTTGGATTAAGATAACGCTTGAAATCTAGATATGTTTCTATTAAATTTTAAGTATTTCGTGTCTTCCACACAGTTTTAAAATAATTACTGTAATCTTTCGTCCTCTCCAAAATACTCACATTTTTCATATCAAATTTTGATTAAGATAACTACTATAAGCCTAGCAATTTTTACGAGTTCGCGTCGCCTGTGTTGCTTGAGGTTAATTTTTGGAATGCCATAACTCTGTGGCGTTGGCATAATGTTTTTTTTATAGCAGCCTTATTAATTTTCATATCTTCTGCTACCAGCACCCTCTCCCCCCCCCCCCATCCTTTTAATAATAGCTACTTTTCCCTTTTCACTCGGCCGCCGTGGGCAGTCAAAATCTAAAACCCCCATAAATTATCATAAAAAATCGTCTTCTTTTGACTTGTTTATGTGATGGTGATGGCGGCCCAACTCTGTCTCATTTTAGCTCATCGATAAATAAAATTGTTTGTAGTAACATAATATGCGAATATTTGTAATATTAAACTTTTCATTTATTATCTTTCCGCTTTCGTATCCTACATTTCATTTTTCTTTGCTGGGCGGCAGGTATTTTTGGGCTTCGGGCCTTAACTGACAGCTAGCTAAAACAAAAACTCAAATTTACCCAAAAAATTTGATTACCATGATATTTAAGTATAAGAGAAGTGTAATTTCTTGGAATCCAAACCCTCAAAACTGACCGCCTTGTTTTCATTTTAACAAGTTTTTAGAGAAATTTATTTTTAGCTAAATCAGTTTAGCTCAACAAAAAATAAGTGAAGGCCTATAAACTTAATAGCTTTTAAATTCTAGCGTTACAAATAAATAAAGATAATCAATCTTTTATCATATTAAGGCATTTAGATTCTCACGGCATTCCAGATAAGGCTCTATTTTTATATCTCGATCTGGCGCCGATAGTCTACTCGTCGCGCAGCCAAATGACGTGTTTCTATTGAAAATTCGCATTGCATATGCCATTGCTATTAGAATAAGTATGGTAACTTGTCTTTAGCTACTGCAATCTAGCTCGGCAAATTATTGGTCAAAATTTGATGTGAAATTCAAATTTTTAAATCCTAACTATTTACTAAAGCCATAACTCATGCTCGCCGCCCAAATGAATCTGGCTCTTTAACAACCTTTTTATTGCGCTTCAACAATCTGTTTTACTCACGGGCGCCCGAATACGACTCCTTGCCTTTCTTTTACTTTAGCAATTTTGAAATAAATTCGTCCTCCGTTCTTTTTCATTGAATATTTATTGATTATTTTGTTTCCTCGCTGTATACCACAATTTTTTTCTTTACTTTCGCATTGTCGCAACTGCCAATTTTATTTAATTCCTAATGTTCTGTCGAAAGATAAAAAATTTAAACGAAGCAAATTATTTAACGATTTTTAAATGATTTTAGCACCCTCGCGTATGACCCACTTATATTTATTTTGGTTAAATGCAAATACTTTTTAGTATTAGCTATCTTTATATTTTCCATCTATTAGATTATTTTGGTTTGTCTGGTTGAATGAATGCCGGCAAAATAGGTTATCAAATGTTGTTACTCGGGTTTTGATATCCGCTTCGATTATTACTCTAGACGTAGTCAGCGACTCTATTAGTTACTATGTTGGTCTATATTATTACTTTTTGTTAACGTATTTTTTGTGTCATGTTGCCTTCCTGTTTCAATAATCTCGCCTTTCCTCTGTCCATTCTGCATTTCATGTTCGGATATCCGTTATTTAAAATAAAGGCTTTTTAGTGACGATAATCCATTTAGATCACGAATTCCAAATTCTTCTAATTGTAAAATAAACTAAAATTAATAAATTATTATGGAGTATACTAAAAATGTAATTTGTTGTTGTTTGCAGCGACCCGGTCGCTACAAAAGTCATATGCCTTTTCTATAATTACATTTTTTGATGACCTCTTTCTTACAATTTCCGGATCTTTTTTTGAAACCAATTTATTTATTGTCGATTTACACATTGAGCATCCAAATTACAAGTTCGCTAACAAGGAATAAGATTTTTAGTTTAAATTTTGAGCGATATCGACTACCTAATATTTAACAAGTTATTAAGTTGAAAAATCTACGCTGTCACATAATCTCGTTGTTCTTAACGTTTGCGCTCTGTAACGCGCTTCTAGAAACTGCCTTGCTAGCACCTGTATACATACTAAGGTTGGGCTATACTAAGGGCCTTACTGATACTAGGCAGCATTCTCCGTATCATCTTTTTACATTTATCCTGCATACTGCCATTCAAATTTTGTCGTTTGACTAAACACTTTCTCTTGATTACATTTTTGAAACACCTCTTATTCTTATTTTTAAATTTTCTTTCTAATAATCCTCTAATTCTTTACATCAATTCGTCAAATTGACATCCAAAAAATAACATGCACAATGGGAGCGAGAAACTAATTTCGCCCTAATTTTGAACATTTTAAAGATAAACTAAAAATAAATAAATTGTTAAGGTGTCTTTCGAAGTAAGATTTAAACTCCAAAACGGGCTCCGCATACCTTTCGCATTCTCTCCCGGGCGCTCGAACCATTCCGGGGTAATATCCTAGTTTTTGCTTGTGTAAGAATAAGATATTCTAAGCATAAAATTTTCCTTGATAAATGCCTGACCTAGATCGCACCTTTTATCTTGCTTAGTGTTTTTGGTTTGTGTGGGGGGTTTTGTTCGAATGGCTTTATGTGATATGAGATTCATTTGGATAGAGATCATCATAAAAAGGATCGGGCGATCAAATTCAGAAACGCGAAGAGGGTGAGGAAACTGCTTGGATATAACAGCAAGAGTTCCGAATTCTCTACAACAGAGTTCTAGATCCACAATTTATTTTATCCATTTTTTTTTATTTATTTTGTCATTTCATTTTCCCCTCCGTAAATTTAAATTAAATTCTATGGACCTTAAAACTTAAGTTTTCGCTCATGCACTGCTCTCAGTTAGTCTGACTAATCCTTAATTTTTTGATGTTAGTATAGATCACTACAATCATTTAACTTCAGATATTCTGATAGATTCGAATATGACCATCTACTCATGCGTATTACTTTATTCAATTTATATTGCCCTAATATGTTTTTAGTATAGCGAGATTAAGTCAATTTGTTTACTATTTTTGTACTATTTTTGCTGTCAGTCTACATCACTGACTAAACATAAAATATTTTTGTGGGTGGCCATTGTTTTTTACTTTTTGGTAAATTCCTTAATAATTACTAGAAAAAACGATTCAGATCAAACAGGATGTCATTCGAATGCTCAAGAGAACTGAGATCGCAATGACACCCAAGTCTAAGGTCCGCGGTGTCCTAGATGGACATAGAATATGTCTCCGACAACTCAAAGCGCACTAGGTAGGACGCAGAGTTCATATTTGGGGTTCGAAGGATTTTTTTTATTTTCTATGGTTCTTCATGTCCGCCATTTCGATGCAAAACAACATTTTTATGCTCAACGTTAATCGTTATTATTTAAACGAATTTTTGGCAAAATTTTTCATTATACTCTACTACGTGGGCCCGCAATTATATTTTGCCTGCTTTACATAATTTTAAAATTCTTACCTCACTTTCACTCTTTCTATTACTAATAAATTTTTTTACGGCTATTTTACATTCCGCCAATTTCCGCTCAATCAGACAAAGAAGGTGTAAGGAAGAGCTGGGCGACACTTGCGACCGACATTTGCATCACAACTCTAAGCTTTCTAACTTATCAGCTTAATTAAATGATATATGTTGGGTTACGGTACTTCCGCAAAAATAGTATAGTAAAATTTAGAAGACAAGGTACTGTATACAGACCCAAATTGCGCGCTAGTTATCGTCATTTTCAATACGGCTTTAAGTTTTGTCAGGCGCAAATGTCGTGTTATCGGCAAGTTTCGTTCAGTAAGTATACTTTTATTCTTGAGCGCGTTAAACGCTCTTCTCCTGTCTTTGATTAACCAGAGACAGTCTCAAGTTTTCCTTCTATACCCTTTTTACTTCATTCATTCATTCTTCACCCTACGCCGACCCACACAAGCAATGTAATAGACTTTGTCCCAGACGACTGCCTGCTAGTCAGTTGTCCGCTTAGTATTGTGTGTGTCACGACGGCGTCATAAGGGCTGCCAGCCATTTTCTTTAAGAGAGAGAAGAGAAAGAGAATAGCTAGGAAATTCGCAGTTGAGTAGAAATTTTTGGGGCGGACAAAATTATTTTTATCACCGATATTGGGTCGATTTGATTTAAATAGTTACATTTTTATTAAAATGATAACGAAATATTTTACTTTTTTTTTGCCAAATTCAATAATTTTTATTTATTATTGAGTTTTATTGCAGCTAAATTCGGCGATTTATGTCTGTGCTTTCACAAATCATACAAAAATAGAATGCTTTGTTGCAAAAACTTTTGGAACATTGCATTTATGTTTCTTCTAATTTTAGGTATAATTTTGCTTAAAATGGAATAAATTATAAGGAGTATTGTAATTTTTTTGTGGATTTTTTCTAGTTTTCTGGGGCCTTTCTCGCTCTTATTAAAGTTTTTTTCCGTGCGCAAGACGCAAGGCGATTTTTATACAATCAGAGCCATCATCTGCGGGGGCCTAGGTATTTGTCTTTGCATTGCAAGACATCCAAAAAATACACTTCAACAAATGCATTAGAAACGCTTTCTGAATTTATGGTCACCTAAAAATATTTTAAAATTTAATATTTTACATAAAGTTTTGTGTTATTTTCAGTGTCTTTTATGGCCCTCCAAAAATAATCTTACCCGCTCACTCTAATTAATCGGATCGCAATTTTCTGTACGACTCTTCGGGTTCGTGATAGTCGGGGTAGTGGCCTTCAGGGGCTTTGTTCGGGTTTGTTGCAAAAAAAAATTGTCAGGATTCCTTGGTTGGACTGCTACCCTAATTCTAACTATTAAACTCCTATTCCTTACTTTTCGTACCTAACTATTTTGATTATAGCTAATCATAGTAATCAATAACTAGCGGTAATAACAAATAGTCGGTAATTGACCTGCTACCCCTTATTTCCGTGACTAAGACTTTTTCCCATTTTAAATAATTTACTTTATATGGCAAAATTCCTTTCATTTTTTTGGGCAAAAGATTTCAAAATCTTTAACGATTAATTTTCCTTACGGTCTTTTTAATTTTCCTAACAATTTTAACATTCTCTTTATTTTTTTTTTGTTTTTCTACTTTATAAGTTTTTAAATTTACTAACATCTAATTATAGATATTTACAAAAATTAATACATCTAATGATTGTTTGGCTCCCTTTATTTTGGCTGCGTATTTTTGTTCTGCAGCTGTGAATTTACTATTATTGTTTTTTGAATTGTTTGTGATCCTAACCTTGAGTTGATTGACACAGCCTGACACTCGTTACTAAACCCGGCCAAATCGTTGGCAGCGGTTATTTTTTTGTTGTATCGTCGAAGAATGGCAAGATTCAATCCTGTTATTCAACAACAAATTTATTGTCAGAGCATTTCGCATTAATCGCGAAAAATACAACACCGAAAAACGTATCGCCCTCCCCCTGCACTTCCTAAAATGGTCTCCATCTTTTGGAAATATTTTTAAGGATTAAGTTACACTACTCAAAGAGGACTAATCATAGTGTTCGGGGCAGCGAGACGATATATCGACGATAGTTTTCGAGATATAGCGAGATTCGGGGCACCACGAGATTATCGTCTCGATCCCTCGTCCTCGATCAATTTTTGGAAAAATCGAGATTTTCGATATCGAGATTTTTCGATAATCGCGATCTCGAAAATCGTGCAAGTGCCGAACACTACTACATGCAACACATGTGTTGTAATGTCGGGCTTGTCTTTATGGTCTTCCATGTACAATACTCCGAGAATTGACATTGGTAAGTTCCATCCTACGTCTTTTGCCAGGACAGTCAATTAGCGGTCCCAAAATACAAAGAAGTCATTCAACACAATCAGTGATAACAGAGACTCAAATTATATCCCATAAATTCGAACTTAATGTATGAAATATACGAGAACTTAGTCCACACGTGTTTTTATTTTTCGTTTTCCTTATTTTCTAATTAAAAAATATATATTAATAATCAATATATATTTTCCTGCTAGTTTTTATACATTCCGCATACAAATCCGTCAAAAAATTTTTTTTCTATTTTTTGCACACAAAATCAATTTTTAATTGGCGCACAAAAAAAAGGTAATTTTCTTTCTTTTCTTTCCTCATTCTTATATCCAGCATAGGCTTTCAAGAATCTAAATTCCTGGGAACTGCGATCCAAACAGTCCCCCCCCTTTATTCCTATCTTTTTTCATATGTATCTCTTTTTTTTCTGGCTTCTTGTATCATCCCTTTTTTGGATTCATCAGTGGCCGACTGCCCCTAAAAATCTTAATAAATACATGGGTGGGTTAAGGACGTTTGAGTATTTGAAAAAATTTTTTTTCGTTTTTGGGCGCGGTAAATACAGTCGAATTTGTCATTTTTAAGTATACTCCCTCAGTAAACTCTGACGCAGAGGTTGGTTAATTTTTGATGGCTAGCCTTCCAAAATACTCGTAGGCATAGGCTGGCTGAGACTATAGATCCCTACATAAGAAACATCACTCATATATAAGGTGCAATTTTCCAGGCCACAAATCGACAGTAATTCCCTTAAAGTAGTTTTCGCTGGTTTGTTTGAATTACTGATAGAACCACTTTTATTTGCTAGGAACTAAAGGGGCTAGCATCCAAAAAAGTAATTTCGCGCCGACGGCTTTAATGAGCCTGGTATGAGATGTAATTTAATATGTTTTTCTAGTTAGTCAGTGTATATTTAATAAATTATATTGTGAACTATTATATGCATATGCACATATATAGTACATTCTGTAGCTTATATAGTCTGCTATTAATAAAATTCACTTATGATTTATGGTATCAGCCGTGCTTCGTTGTTGGGAATCGTGTAGAGCCTTTGGGTCTTCGCCACTAATCCGACTCCAGGAGCTAGTTTCTGGAGCGCATACCCAGGCTACTGGTCTTTACTTATGTGAGTTCCGAGTATTCTTTAACATAGAGATACTCCGTTTATTGAAATTTGTTCAGCTCATTGAAGACCTCGTAGGCTGGCCTTTCCTCGTATTGAGTACAAAGATCATGTCGGCAAAGTAAATAACATCACTGCTTCGACAAAATTGGGGTAATGTTTGATCTGCTATTAGCAAACTTTTTGCAGCATATTAGCTAGGGCATCTCAAAAAATTAATAACGGGCGTCTCGCGGAGACCCAACCAACTATCAAAATTTACGTAATTGTATTTCTAAATGCTTTTAATTTTATAAAT
>JARQAB010000292.1:0-35561 GCA_036172955.1 Meloidogyne arenaria
TGGCAACCGAAATTTTGACAGACTTATCTAGATAGAGGTTATCGAATATTGGGTATATTTTATAAAGGGAGGTCTAAATTCAAAAAATTTTTTTAATAAACTTAAATTTATTATTATGTACTTAGCCAATTGGAATGCACCTTCATTAATCCTCCCTTGGTTCAAGATTTTGATCGTACAGAGGAGGAGGTGGAAGCTGATAAACAAAAAGTGATTTTAAAAAAATTTTATGATTTCAAAAAATTTTTTCAGAAAATTCCTGAAAATTTCCTAAAAATTTTTAAGAAATTTTTTTAAAATTTCTTAAAAATTTCAAAAATTTGCAAAAAATTTTTCAAAAATAAAAAAAAATTTCCAAAAAATTTTCAAAAAAAATTTCAGAAAAAAAATCTGAAAATTTCCAAAAAAATTTTATTTTCAGCCCCACACTTGGGTCTTAACCATTGGAAGTCAACGTCCAAGAGATATGCCCTCCCAAAGCTGTGTTATTACACACAACATTGAAGACCGTTTACTACCTATTGCCATATTTACACACCTGTTAAACGCTTTGAGGAGGCTTACAATTTTTACAAAAATCATTGCAGTGTGGGTTTAAAAAAATTCTTTTTTAAATTGTACTTGCTTTGACTAAAAATTGATTTTTAAATATTTCAAAACAGGAATGGCTGAAATAGTCAAAATTAGAGTCGGACTGGGGGGGAGGCTCAAGATCGTTATGTCGAAAATCTAGACCTCTATAACTGAGATTTTTAATGAGATCTCGTCTCGTTCCGGGCTCTAGTCAAAACTTATGTGAATCCCCATTAACGTAAACACACACCCACTTAAGAGCACTGAAGGGTAATCGGTTCATCCTTGCTTCAGTAACAGAGAGGTAAAAGCTTTTGCTCTCTTCTTATAGGTGATCTACCAGAGACTGAACTCGAATTTGTTATCTCGATCTCGAAAAATTTGTGATAACCGAGATTTTCGATCGAAATCTCGTCTCGGTCCGTTCTCTACTCTCTACCATTCCTTTCATTTCCTCAAAAGGTTGCTGATTTTTTTTCCTTTACAGGTCCGCGCCTTCACTTACCACAAACTTGTATTGGCCTATGGCGGTGAACACCGTGATTTGTTATTTATTCTTTCTTGGCGTTGGAATTGGAGAACTAAAACAGGCAATTATGCTTTGTGTTTTGGACAAGCACCTTCAACAAATAAACAAAATGGGCATGCGCCCCAACGGTCCTCCTCCTATACTTGATTATTTAAAATAATTTTGACTATAATTTATTCAGACGATGGAATCCGCACGTTATCGTCAGTCAACTTTGAATTGACCGATTTAATACTGAAAGGGATGTAGGTGATTTTCGTTGTAATTTTAAATTAATTTTAAAGAATAATAAAAAATCAGAACAAACTATCAGAACAAATTTCAGAAAAATTCAGAAATATCAGAATAATAATCGAAAGATCAGAAAATAAATTGGGAAAAAATCAGAACAAAAAATCGGAAAAATTTGAAAAAAGGCCAGAAATAATTCAGAATTATCAGAATAAAATCAAAAATCAGAAATTAAAAAAAATCAGAACAAATTCAGAAACCAGAAAAAAAATCAGAATAAAATCAGAAAATTTTATATTTCCATTTAAAGTTTGGCTTGTCAATTATCTCGTTAATACTCATCGTTCTCTAAGCATAATTCATCAATTGTCAAAACTCAAATACGTTCGACTAAATTAATTCCAAATCCTGGGAACTGAAGCTAATTTTCCTGCTGAAATGATGGTGAGTTTTGTTTAATTAAAATTAAAATTCTGATTTTTAGATAAACCATAAAATGCAATTGTTTTATGGCCTATTTTCGTTTAGAATAAAATTCTAATTTATGAAAAATACAAAAGTTGAGCATTATGTATTTTTAAATATTATTTCTGGTTTATAAGAAAATCAAACTTGTATTTTAAATAGAAAATTTCTGATTTGTTGAAAACACTAAATTCTGATTTGAAAAATACCAACTATTACTATTTCTGATACAAACTCCCCGATAATACATATACAAAATTCTGATTTATAAAAACAATTCTGATTTACTTATCTCCTAAAATAGAAAATTCTGATTCTAAAAAACACATTTGTATTTAACAAGTCAGAAATTTGTTTTTACTAAATCAGAATTTTGTATTTTATTAGGGAATAATATTTGTATTTTTTAAAATTCTGATTTTAAATTCTGACTTAATAAGAATACAAAATGTTATTTAAGTTTCATCTCACACCAGTTGATGAGTATTGCATTCGTCTCTCCTATGGCTCACAAATTTCTATGAATTTCTTCTTTTACAAGATAATCAAGTAGCCGTTCGAGATTGTTCTGCTGGTGCTAGTGAATTTTGAACAAAATAAAAAATTTTTTAGACATTAATTATGGAGGAGTAACCCTTTCTGATTTTTGGCGTTCTTTTCAGTTACAAAGTGGTAGTGATGAAGAAGTTGAGCAAGTTTCTGCTGTGCCAGGGTCATCTGAAGAATAAGTAGGGTTTTTATTAAATCAATAAATTATAAACTAGAACCAGAATTAAATAAAAACGTGAAATAAATAGAAATCAGAATAAATTAAAACATGGATTAGCTATAAAGAAGCAATTAACAAACCAGAATTGAATATAAACATGGACTGAATACCAGAATTAACTAAAAACAGAAAAACAAACATTAGAACAATAAAATAAAAACCAGAATTAAATTAAAACAAGAATTATAAAAAATATATATTTAATTCTGATTTATAATAAATATAAATCAGAATTAAATAAGAACATACTAAATTAGGTATATAAACACCAGAAAATAAAAAACAGAATTTACTAAAAAATCAGAATTTATTTAAATAACAGAATTAAATTAAAACACGAATTAAATGTAAACCAGAAATATAAACCAGAACATAATAATTCTGATTTTAAATATAAAATTTATTTCTAAATTTTATCAGTATTTCTGGTTTCTTTTTATATTATAACACATTTTATTTAATTTTTTAGGTTGGCGGCAGAGGGTAAATTAATAATAATTTTATTGACATTATCTTTTATTCTAATTTAACAAAAAAATTTAATTTTCTTATTTTTTTGTACAATAAAATGTTTATAGGTATTTTTTAAAATCTTTTTCTTCCTATCTTTTTTAAAATTTTCTATACTGTTTGTGATTATTTTTTAAAATAATTCTTCTGATATTCTTCTGATATTTTTTCTCTTTTTCTCACATTTTTAATTTGTCAATAAAAATATTTTTTTCTAATTTTTAACATTTCATATTTAAAGGATTTATTTTTGATCCACTTTCTAATTAAAAAAATTTTTTTAATATACTTTTTTAAACATTATTTTGGCATTGTTTCACACAATGAACAATCCTTATCGGTCAATTTTTGGAAATGACGGGAATACTAACGGCAACATTAACAAATTGACACAACACAAACAGGTGTGGAAAAAATATTTTTAGTTGAATATATGGTGACAAAAAATAAAAAGATTTGGGACAAAATTTAAAGCGTTCGCCATTGTCCGTTTGTTCCATTTTTTATAAGCTTTAGTCTTGTCCGCAAAAAAAGTCTATACAATATTTAAATAATAATCCCAATCATATTTCGAAAAAATGATTGGGATTTTTTTTTTCTGTCTTTTGCAGACAAGAAAAAATTGTTTTTCAGTTTTCCAACCAAATATCTTCCCAATTTAAACAACATCAACAACAATCCCAATCATATTTACAAGGCTCTACTAGTAATTTTTTAATGTCAACAACCTCAAACAACAACGGCAACACTCCCAAACTCTCCCCATTCAGATACAGCAGCGTTACCACCACCCCCTTCATCTTTAGGAAATTTAACAAAACGTCCTCTCTCTGTTCCTCCCCAAAATATGGGTAATAATAGAAATTTTGGGGGAGGAAAAATTGGAGGGGGAGGAGGGAAACAACAACAATTGTATAATATACAAGTGAGTGAGAGAGGGGGTTTTTTAATAAAAAAATTTTTTTTCTCTTTGATTTTTTTTTAGTCTTTAGTCTTGTTATTTAGTAATTTATGTGGGAAAACGAAACAAAAATAAAAATATAAAAATAAATTAGAGAAAATCACGAGTAAAAATAAATCATTAATTTTTAGCATTTAGAGACATTCTATCCCATTTTCTTTAGAAAATTATTTATATTCCCTTTTTTCCAATTTCCTTATTTTTACATACACAGCAGAGGTGGGTCGGAACAGCCAGAGGTGTCGGAAATCGGAACTGTCGGAAATCGGAAATGGCTCAAAAGTCGGAACTCGGAAATCGGAAATCAAAATTTTTTTTCGGAAATCGGAAATCGGAAGGAAAAAAACGCCGGAAATCGGAAATCGGAAGGCGGAAATCGGAAATAAAATTTTTATTTTCATAACTGAAATAATATTTAAAATTGTAAGGTGGTGTAATTCTTAAGTGTAATTTGAGGGAGTAAATGTTCTTTTTGCAACTCAAAAGTCAAATTCGAAGGGATTAAAAGAGATATTGTGGGATTTTGTTGATTAGACGGGAGACCCATAAACCAAACCTACATTTAATACTCTCTTATATCCCGCCCTCATATATTCATATAAATATCCACTCAAAATTAACTGACCTTACCTTATATACCGTGTACTCAAAGTCCACCTTAATCCATCCTAATCCTCCGATATACCATTCATCTTTCACTTATAGCGCCGCAGGCAAAATTTTAGGGATTTTTGGGAGCCTTAAGCTAAAAATCTTTCATTTCTGCGCCACAGGCGAAAATTTTGAGAATTTTTGAGCCCAAGAAGCCAGATTTCTTCCATTTTTTGCGCCGCAGGCGAAAATTTGGAAAGCTAGAAGCCAGATTTTTTCCTTTTTCAGCGCCGCAGGCGAAAATTTTAAAAATTTTGGAAAAAGTATTAGTCAGAAATATTCCCTAAGAATTGTCGGAAATCGGAAATTTTTCCAAAATTTCGGAAATCGGAAATCGGAAATCGGAAGGAAAAAAACGTCGGAAATCGGAAATCGGAAGTCGGAAATCGGAATTCCGACCCACCTCTGATACACAGGCATGAAACCCAGACTTTTCTCGTGCAAAAACTCGAATACGATCCGAAAAAATTTCGAAAACCCGACCCCAATTCTTATATTTTCCATGTAAATTTTTTCCACACATATGTATGATCAGACTGGAATTCAATTTTTAACTAACCCCACCCGAAACCAATCTCGAAACTCGGTTTTTTATGTCGCCGACAAATTTTAATTTAATGCAAAATTGAAATTTGCCGTCAAATGTCAAATCCTTCAAATTTTAAATCTAAACTAGGACTCGAAACTCGGAATTTTTTCCATCCGAAATGCGAAGAAAATTTTGAAAACCCCAGTCCGAAACACGATCCGACTTTTTTTTCTCAACCCCGATAGTCTCTGATCTATACCCTCACATTAGACGATTTTTCCAGGCCTACGGGCTTACACATAAATGAGGTCCTTTTGTATTAATCAAATTATCCTTCAGAATTCAGCAATGTCAGCGCGTGAATATTTCTCTTTACAAATTCGTCGTCCCCAACAAATCTCCCAACCTCCAATAGCTGAAGAAGTTGAAATTGTTGGACAAAATAAAAATGTTATAATTAATGAGGATGATGGAAAAGAATATTTTTTAAACGAAGAAAGTGGAGGAGGGGGAGGGAAAAGGCGTCATTCTTCATCATTTCTAGCAGCCTAATACCGCCTAATAATCAATCAAAAAAATTGAGGGTAAGTAAAATAGGGAAGAATTAAAAAGGAAAACAAAATAATATTAGAAAATACAAAGAAAAGAGCTAAAAAAATAATTAGCAAAGGAAAAAATTATTAAATAAAAATGAAAAAGGTTTAAAACGAATGAAAATTGGAGAGAAATAAGGGTAAAGGAGTTTTTCATTACGCGGTAAAACTAGCTTTTTGTGTACACAATATGACACTAAATAGGCATATAATACGAAATTGCTCGGGGTTGTCCGCAATTTTTCCGAAAATATATTTGTCCGCAAATTTTATGTCCGCAATTTTTTCCGCAAATTTTGTCCGCAAAATTTTTTGTCCGCAAATATATTTGTCCGCAAATAGATTTTGTTCGGCAAAACTCTCTGGATGCAAATGTTTTGTTTGCGAATTTTTATGCGTAAGTTAATTCTGTCCGAAGATATTTTGTCCGCAAAATCTTGCCAGATAAATCAGTAGAGAGAGTTTATCCACAACCTGTTTCAAAAATTATTCTTTTTCCATTAAAATAAATTGTTTCAAAGAATCAACCCAATCTCTTCTACAGCCGAGTGTTACCTTTAGAAGAGAGACGAGATGAAACAGAAGATTCTGATAACAATTATGAACAAAATTTAATCGACAACAACAGTACAACAGAAATACCTTCAAATTCAAAAGACAAAAAATGCAACTACAATTGGTTCTACTGCTATGATAAAATGCGGCTTAGGCATGGAGGGTGGCTTTAAAAAATTTAAATGCAACATAGGGGGCTATGAGTACTTAAATGTATTGTTCAGGAAATGTTATTTGATTAATTATTTCCGGAAAATACATTTTATCTAAGATATGCAATTTCCGGAATATATTTTCTATTAATTAGTTCCTTTTACTGAATCGTGTCAATAATAGTTATTTTCGAGGTTTCCGGAAAATACATCATAGTTTAATTATTTGTTAACTCATTGTACTTCCCGATGTATTTTCGGAAATGTTATGGGTTTGTCTCTGTGTTTAATTAAAGTTGTCTTAATTCCGGAAAACTTCTGGAAAACATCAGAACAATTTATTTTCGGAAAAATACATGCATATTTAAAGAAACATGTTTATTATTCCTTAATCATGTAGTTTCCGAAAGGTTATATTTTTCTATTCAAGGTATTTTCCGGAAAATGTTTGTTGTGTTAATAGTTTGTTTTCTTGAAAATTTTCCGGAAAATACATGTTTGTATTGTATCAGTTGTTGGTTTAATTTTTACGTGAAAACAATTGAAACAATTTCCGGAAAATAAATTTCATATTACGGGACAAACATGGTTTTCTGACATGTGTTTTTAAGAGAAAAATACATTTCAGATTTACTGAAACATTCATCTATTGGACATAGCCCCATAAAACGCATTGACTATAAAGAACTGTATTGAGTGAGATAATCAAGTAAAAATTCAACAGCAAACAAGAAGAGCTTCTGCGTAGACCACGACCGTCGTGCTCCTTCTGTTGGACAGTCGAAGCGTGAACGGGCAATGGGTCAAAGAATTGAAAGTAATAAAATTTAAAAAAATCCGAACCCTGACAAAAAATCAGATTAAAAATAGAATTAAAAATCAGAAATCATTTCCCTTTTTCAGCCTCTTCAGAACACATCCCACCCCTCATTAGAACCAATTCCTTCAAGTAAATATTTGCTGTCTCGATTACAACCTTGTTTTGAATATGCTTGGACAGCTGAACACAACAACGGACGTGGAGAAATTGGTGGAAAAATAAACTTCAAGTAAAAGAATACACTGTTCACCCCAGAAGGAACACTAACGGTTACATTCCCGAGGTAGCTTTTTTTTTTTAATTTTTAAATCATAATATAAAAACAAAAATACAAATATGAAATAGTAGAAAACAAAATCTCGGAATTATAAATTACAAAATCCGAATTAAAATATCTGTTGCAGGGTTTTTCCTAACAGAGTTTTGATGGTTTTTGCTTTTTTGGAGGGGAAATATGTGTATTTATTTTCTAAAAAATATGATTTTTTGAACTTTGTGTTTTTCGACATGTTTCTCAGATTTATATGTTTTCTGAAACATTGTTTTTCAACTTAAAACACCATGTTTTCGGAGTGTTGTGTTTTCTAATTAGGTGTATTTTCTCGATACATCTAAATGTTTGTGTTTTTCGAATAAGTTTTTTTTTAATATTGTTTTTATGCTGTTTTTCTGTTATAAAAACGTCGTGTTTCTAAAAATTATCTCCACTTAACACACTATGTTTTTGTGAATGTTTGTTAAATGTTTGTTGTTGTTCTGAAATATACAACTATAAAAATGTGTTTTCCGAGTAATGTTTTGTTTATGTGAAACAAATGTTTTCTCGAAATATATTTAAATCAGGTAATTTATTAAAATAAACGCCAATCCACTCTTCTAACAAAACTAAACCAAACATTGATACTTAAATGCTTCACAACAACCACACCAACTTAAATCAGTGTAAAATGCACTTTTTGTCTGTCCAAAGGATTGAGATTAATAACAAAATTGGAATATTGTAGGTTTAAGTGGGACCGAAATTCGGTCAAAACAAGATACACCTCTATCTAAGAGACATTTTTTTTAAATTTAACTGTCCACCAGGGATGTCACGGGTTACCCGAAACCCGGCCTTTTTTCGACCCGATACCCGACCCGAGAAATTTTTTAAAACCTGACCCGAGTTTTCTCAAAATTTTCGCTTAAAGAAAAATTTAGCTCTCAAAAATTTAGCTTAAGGATCCTCCAAAATTCTGAAAATTTTCGCCTGTGGCGATGAAAAAGGAAGAACCCACTAAATATCTGATATCTCCCAACAGCTCCAAAAAAATCTGGCTTCATGTTCAAAGTTTAACTAACCCGACCCGACGACCCGATATTCGAAACCCGGAAAAAAAAACATTATAAGTAAAATATTGTTCCCCAAAGGTGTGTCTTATAGTGAGGTTCTATCTAATTAATATTAAAATTTAAAAATATAGCTGGCTTCAACTGCCCACTTGATTCTGATGTTCGTATATTCGAAAGATTTTTTGCTTCATTTGTCGCAAAAGTTGATAATGAATTGGCAGTCTTCTCCTTTACAAGTCTGTGCCGTTCTTCTACACCAAAAATATTTTCTTCATTTGCGCGACTTATGCTAGCACAGATGGTGAGAATTTATATTTAAAATCAGAATTTAAAAAAATACCACAAATATAAAAAAAATACAGAAATACAGTTATAAAAATACAAAAATATCGCACTTATAAAACACAAATTTATTGCTAAAAAATACAAAAAATACAACACAAAATCAGAAATATAAAACACAAGAAAAAATACATTTATATTTCCGGAAAAGTGGATAACCTAAATATTGTGTTTTCCGGAATATTATTTATTCTGGAATATAAATTATATGTATTTTCCTGAATATAGTTTTTCCGGAAATGTATTTTTATCCGGAATATATACATATGTTCCGGAAATATATTATCTTCAGGGAGTATACTATTTTCCGGAATATATTATATTTCCTCTATAAATACTTTTTCCGGGACATTTTAGCTAATATACAAACACACTTATATTTTAAAAATACAAAAATACAACAAAACACAAAATATTTAGGAGCCTGGAAATTATCCTTGGCGTATTGAGTTTGAATTGATTAATATTCCTGAAGACCTTCAACAAAAAGATCAGCAACAACAACAACAGAATTTTCCAACTCAACAACCTAATTTGGGGCAAACTACAAAAAATGTCCAACAAAGCGTTGTGGTAAAAATTTTTTTTTTGAAATTCGCTTAAAAAAGGAAAAAAACGTTTTTGAAATAATATAAGTACTGATCCAAATCCCTTATAAGGAGAATTGGAATTGAAAAATCGGGGGACACTCAAATGACAAAAAAATGACGGGATCAGGGAATCGTTTGGGGTTGGGGTTGATACCCCGATGATTACTAGAGAAGGGACTGAGAGGCGAGAGAGATAGAACAAAGATATTTGAGATATCTCATTCGATTCTCGACGAGATATCTCGAAAATTCTCGTTTTTTAGATTTTTCGAAATATTTATCTCGATTCTCGTATAATCCTCCCTGTTCATTCTCTGGTATGATGACGCCAGATTTTTTTTTCTGCACCAATGGGGGTAAAGTATATACATAAGTAATTATTACAATTTAAGATCAGCGACATGAACAAACAAATTACTTTTTGTTTATTTCTTTATCCAAACAATTGTGCCAATAAAACATATCGACATCGGATTAAGCTTCGCTATATAATTGACTCGTAAAAAATTTTTCTATAAAAAATTGATTCTTTTCTGTTATGAGCACGTATGTCCGCAAAAAATTTTTGCGGACTTGTTAAAATCTATGGACATTCGAAAAAATTGCGGATATATGCAAAAAAATTTGTGGACAATCCGCAAATTTTTTGCGGATTGTCCGCATAAGTTTGCGGACATTTGTGCCCATAACCGAAAAGGAGCAAAAAAATTTTTATTCTTATTTTAGTAATGATTTGGTATTGCATCATATTGAAAATCAAGAACAGGCTGATATTAATAAACGTATCAATAATGCTTTATTTACTGTAAGAAATAATTTTTAAATTAAAAAAAAACAAAAATTCCAGGCAAGGTTAGAAATGCTCAACAAACCAGAAGAGCCGTCATCGTCTTCTATTTTACAACGAGAACAACAATGCTGTATATGGCCATGTGTTCGAGCATTGCTTGAAGGGAAGCATCAATAAGAACGATGTAAAATGGGGGTTCTTTGAAATTTTTAAAAATTTTTTCGATGTTTTAGTTGTCTTTATTAACTTATTGTTAGATAGGTATATCAAAACAATTTAAGTGACAACTAGGGTTGTTCACCGACGGGGGGGGGGGTGAGGGGGAGGGCCACGGGGAAATTTTAGGGAAGGCAGTGACACGAGGGGAGTGGTTTTTTCGACCCAAGACATTCTTTATAATTGTAACAAAACTTCTACGAATAATATTGCAATATTGAATAGAAAGTAAAATTTATCAAAATGTTAAATAAAAGTATGTTAAATAAAAATGATATATAAGGTAACAAAAATATTTAACAAAAAACAAAAAAATAACGGAAAAAAATTTTGTTAAATAATTTTGAAGTTTTGAATAAATAAAATATTCCATGCTTTAAAAAATAAATGCTTTTTGACTAAAATGAAGAAAACCTGAACAAACAAAAAAGCACCCGAAATGATTTTAAATGATAGGATAGTTCTTTAAAAAAATTTTAAAAATATCTTGGATGTTTTTGAATTGCTTTAAGAAATTAGGACGCTTGTGCAGAACCCGGGGTAATCCCGCCCGATCCCGCTGAACTCTAATACATACTTCTAAGTTTAAAATATCTTTTAGCTCCTTTACTCAGAAAAAATTTAAAAGATCTAAAAGATGTCCGAAAAATTCTTCAAAAAAAACTTAATATTCTACACAAGGGCCGAAATTTCTAAAACAATTTCTTGATCCAATCATCAACTTTTCATCACTTATCTTTTACTCACACAATATTCCTTCTTGTATGGTTTCATAAGCAAAATGATCGCAATTCCCACCCATAAAGCGAACAATGGCAGTCATATTTGGACGGTTATTTGGTACGAGTTGTAAACAGCCCTTTAAAATCTTTTTATAAATTTGCCATTTATTTAACTGGTTAGGCCCATAAAATATTTAAGAGTAATAAAATTCAACCAAATTAATTTAATAAAAATTATTTTATAATTATCTTGAAAAATGAAAAAAGCGATGACGAAAATAGGTTAAAAAATAGGATGCTTGTTGAGAATATCAATTTTACATAAAAATACTTGCCTTTATAATGCGGTCTAAATTGCTATTGTTATTTTGATTTCGACAGGTGTCATCCAAAAATCTATCAAAATTCGTATAATTAATAACTCCTATGAAACGCGGCGCCGGGAACTGTTGTCTAATAACACGACCGACACGCCCATGTAATTGCTGACAGCTCATAATACCAAAAGCCCAAACATCAACTTTGGGTGTTATCTAAAATTAAAGGTAGGTTAAATAATTCCAACAAATAAAATACATTAAACAAATTCGAGAAAATGTGAAATGCCAAGTCCCGAGGAAATAATTTAATGTAAATCATCGACGTTTCGTTTACTTATCTCTAGTAGTCTGGATTATCTAGATTATCACTAGTAAAATGAATATTAATTTTGTTCCCTTTTAAATTTTTGGGCATAAAGTCTGGATTTTAAAACTATTCAAATATAAACGTTATTTTGACGATCATCACGATCATTACGAATCTCAGGGGCCTTGTGCATTTGTGCCAAAATATTCAATCTAGCCCCTCCTGCGTTGGGTAAAAGCACAGAAGTTCCAAAATCTATCAATTTACATGCAATCTCATTTCCATTGTTTTGATCAAGAGAGACAACAAAATTACTTTGTTTAATATCCAAATGGATGGCATCTTAAATTTTGTTAAATTATTAATACCGTGTTTCTTAAATTTAAACCCCGCATAAAAATGTATTTAAAATACAATTTTGGTGATCTGTTATATGAATAGACCGACCCCGAAATACCCAACTTGGAAGTAGTTGAAAAATGCAGCCCCATTCTAGTGTATAATTTATATAAGGGTCTCTTACGACGATGAAATTGTTCAAGAGCACGAGCAGCGCCTTTAAGAATATTATAAATATCTACATTCTGATGCGTATGGTGATAATTTTCTAAAGATTCGCCACCGAGCTCCATTGCAATATACATTCTATTGCTATGCCTTCCACTTAAATATTAATGTTTCAAAATTTAAAATATATAATTCAATACGAGGCAAAAGCCCAAGAGAACCAATTTAATCTAATTTCTTGGGTCAAATTATAAATAAAATTAACTCACTAAGCAATCATCTTAATTATATGGTTTCTTTGATCGTCTTCTAATCTGTCAAAATACTCTAAAATTGCAACTTCTCTTTCTCCACTGTTAAAACCAGCATTTTTCAATGCTATGCATCTCCCCTTTGCAGGCCAAAATGCATGATGGACCTTAAACTCATTTGGTGTTTAAATTAGAGACCGGTGCGGGACGGGATCCCGCGCGGGATTTTGCGGGGTCCCGCTTCCGCACTTTTTTCGATTTGCGGGATGCGGGATTTTGCGGGATTTTTCCCGCGGGATCCCGTCCCGCAAAGATTTTTAAAAAAAATCCCGCATGCGGGATCCCGCAAAATTTTTTGAATTTTGCGGGATTTTTGGAAAATGTTTGCGGCATGTCTTTTAATCTTGGCAAAATAATTTAATGTTGGCAAAATGTTCTCTATATTTTTTAATCGATCAAATTCGAAGACAATAAAATTTCTGAGAATCTAAAATATTTATTCTTTAATCTAAAATACTTATTCTAAAATATTTCTTGCTATGATTCCAAATAGCAACAAAAAAGTTTATTTTATTCAGATGTCAAGTCATATTTGGAACATTGGTTTATTTAAAAGAATCAATAACAATGAAGCCGAGTGCATTAAATGTAAAGAAAATGGCGAAACAAAATATTTGTTTAAACTATCTGGTCGGAGTGTTAAGAGCTTCATAGGACATGTACGAAGCAAGATACATAAAGATTCAGAAAATGCAAAACAATTTGAAAAGCTCGTGAACAAAGAACAGACAAATGTTGATGCTTCAATTGATAAATATTTTCAGCAGCATAGCAGTGTTTTATTTATTTTTTATGTATTGTTTATTTTTAGGGAACCTTAGTCAATTAGATAAGAAGGTTATTAATTTATTGCATGTGAGAACCTTCCATTCCGTTTGTTGAATAGTCCTTGGTTTCACTCCATCGTTAATCAGCACTGTGAGAAATTGAAGGATGAATCCCACTATCGCAAGTGTCTAATTGATGTCTATGAGGCAGTTAGAATAAGAATTACAAGTGAATTGAAAAGCTGTAAATTTTTAAGCTTCACAACTGATATTTGGTCTAATAAATCAAATGCATTTATCAGGTTATTTCCATTCTAACGTTATTTCCATTGCCAATACTCCAATTTTAACAATTTTTTTGAAATAGGATGGGAACTTACAGGTGCGGCTCCTATAACTCCGATGAAATTATTTTGAACAGGTTGATATTTAATTTCAATCTGTCGAGGACCTTTAAATATGATCGTTCTGTTAAATTCATTATTATGTTCACAATTTATTGGAGGACCATGATGGTTTAGCAGTTCCACTGAATAAATTTTATTAAAATTTTATTATTATGTTAAATATTTTTTCTAAAAGCATGCCTTCAGGAACAGATGCATTATCTTGGTGTTGACTTTGACAACAACCAGCATTTGCTCCTTGAAAATACTTATGATAATAAATAAATACTGTTTAATACCCGGCAAATGAAACAATTCCAAAATTAAACTTTGGATTAGTATCCAATAAAAAATATTCATTTAAAATTTTATATAAATGTATGTAACTTGATATTAAATTTTAATATTAATATTTTAAATACACAAATAGAAATGTAAAATTATAAATTTTTAAATAAAAAATGTGAAAAAATAAAGAATTTAAATTCACAATTAAAATGAAATGGCATAAGGAAAGAGGAATAGCTATAGGCGTCTTTACAGTCAGGCCCTTAAGGCAAGCATCGCTTACACGTATACATTATTGACTGCCATGAGGAGTTATAGCGGGCGTCTGTAAATTTTATCTATATTTATATAATTTATAATTGATTAATTGATAATGTAAAGCGATTGTTATAGCTAGGCAAGGGTGGACATAGTGGAGGAAAATGAACATATAAGGCCTTTGTATAGAAAAATTGAGGAAGTTGTTTACAATTTATGTTTTTGGAATTCATTATATAGAAGCAGGTTTTATTTAATATTCTCAAGATTTAATAATAAAATATCTCTAACAAATGTGTTAAAAACACTAAATATTATGCCAACTCTAAGTATTGATTTTTATTCGGGGGTTTATTTTAATAAGATATCTTTAACAAATGTGTTAAAAACACTAAATATGTAAAGATAACTGTAAAGTTATATTCTATATTATATTCTATATAAATTTTTTATTTATTCTTTTTTATTTATTTTTATTTTTTTTTATTTTTTTGGATATATAAATTTCTGGATATATAAATCTACAAAACTAAGCCTGATTAAAATAGTATTATTCTCAAAATTCCGAAGAGAATCTAAGTATCTGGATATATAAATCTACAAAACTAAGCCTGATTAAAATAGTATTATTCTCAAAATTCCGAAGAAAATCTAAGTTTCTGGATATATAAATATACAAAACTAAGCCTGATTAAAATAGTATTATTCTCAAAATTCCGAAGAGAATCTAAGTTTCTGGATATATAAATATACAAAACTAAGCCTGATTAAAATAGTATATCTCAAAATTTCGAAGAGAATTATAGTTTCTGGATATATAAATCGACAAACAAGTGATTAAATAGTATTATTCTCAAAATCCGAAGAGAATCTAAGTTTTGCTATATAATCTACAAACTAAGCCTGATTAAAATAGTATATATCAAAAATTCCGAAGAGAATCTAGTGTTCGTATATATAAATCTACCAAAACTAAGCCTGCTTAAAATAGTTATCTTCTCAAAATCCGAGAGAATCTAAGTTCGGGAGATAAAATCTACAAACTAAGCCTGATAAAAATCGTAATATTCTCCAAATTACGAAGGATCTAAGTTTCTGGGATTATTAAAGCTACCAAAACGAAGTGATAAAATAGTATTATCTCCAAAAATTCCGAAGCGAATCTACTTTGGATATATAATATCCAAAACTAAGCCTGATTAAAACATAGTTTATTCTCCAAATTCCGAAGGAGAATCTAAGTTTCTGGATATATAAATCCTACAAAACTAAGCCTGATTAAAATAGTATTATTCAAAAATTCCGAAGAGAATCTAAGTTTCTGGCTATATAAATCTACAAAAACTAAGCCTGATTAAAATAGTATTATTCTCAAAATATTCCGAAAGAGAATCTAAGTTTCGGATATATAAATCTACAAAACTAAGCCTGTTTTTACCCAATAGTACCATTTTACCTTTCTCAAAATGGTTTTTACCCCCCTTTTTTTTTTCGAAGAGAATCTAAGTTTCTGGGATATATAAATCTACAAAACTAAGCCTGGATTACAATAGTATTATTCTCAAAATCCGAAGAGAATCTAGTTTCTGGATATATAAATCTACAAAACTAAGATGATTAAAATAGTATTAATTCTCAAAATTCCGAAGAGAATCTAAGTTTCTCGGATATATAAATCTATACAAAACCTAAAGCTCTTGATTAAAATAGGTTTATTCTCAAATTTCCGAAGAGTAATCTAAGTTTCTGGATATATAAATCTACAAAACTAAGGCCTGATTAAAATAGTATATATTCTCAAAATTCCGAAGAGAATCTAAGTTTCTGGAATATATAAATCTACAAAATTAAGCCTGATTAAAATAGTATTATTCTCAAAATTCCGAAGAGAATCTAAGTTTCTGGGATATATAAATCTAACAAAACTAAGCCTGATTAAAAATAGTATTATTCTCAATGACATTCCGAAGAAGAATCTAAGTTTCTGGATATATAAATATACAAAACTAAGCCTGATTAAAATAGTATTATTCTCAAAATTCCGAAGAGAACTTCTAAGTTTCTGGATATATTAAACTACAAAAACTAAGCCTGATTAAAATAGTATTATTCTCAACAATTCCGAAGAGAATCTAAGTTTCTGGATATATACAATTACAAAATAAGCATGATTAAAAAGTATTTATTATTCAAAATTCCGAAGAGAATCTAAGTTTCTGGATATATGATAAATCTACAAAACTAAGCATGATTAAAATAGTATTATTCTCAAAATTCCCGAAGAGAATCTAAGTTTCTGGATATATAAATCTACAAAACTAAGCCTGATTAAAATAGTATTATTCTCAAAATTCCGAAGAGAATCTAAGTTTCTGGATATATAAATCTACAAAAACTAAGCCTGATTAAAATAGTATTATTCTCAAAATTCCGAAGAGAATCTAAGTTCTGGATATATAAATATACAAAACTAAGCCTGATTAATAGTCTTATTCTCAAAATTCCGAAGAGAATCTAAGTTTCTGGATATATAAATCTCAAAACTAAGCCTGATTTTAAATAGTAAAATAGATTATTCTCAAAATTCCGAAGAGAATCTAAGTTTCTGGATATATAATCTACAAAACTAAGCCTGATTAAAATAGTATTATTCTCAAAATTCCGAAGAGAATCTAAGTTTCTGGATATATAAATCTACAAAACTAAGCTGATTAAAATAGTATTATTCTCAAAATTCCGAAGAGAATCTAAGTTTCTGGATATATAAATATACAAAACTAAGCCTGATTAAAATAGTATTATTCTCAAAATTTCCGAAGAGAATCTAAGTTTCTGGATATATAAATCTACAAAACTAAGCCTGATTAAAATAGTATTATTCTCAAAATTCCGAAGAGAATCTAAGTTTCTGGATATATAAATCTACAAAACTAAGCCTGATTAAAATAGTATTATTCTTCAAAATCCGAAGAGAATCTAAGTTTCTGGATATATAAATCTACAAAACTAAGCCTGATTAAAATAGTATTATTCCAAAATTCCGAAGAGAATCTAAGTTTCTGGATATAAATAACAAAACTAAGCCTGATTAAAATAGTATTATTCTCAAATTCCGAAGAGAATCTAAGTTTCTGGATATATAAATCTACAAAACTAAGCCTGATTAAAATAGTATTATTCTCAAATTCCGAAGAGAATCTAAGTTTCTGGATATATAAATCTACAAATAAGCCTGATTAAAATAGTATTATTCTCAAAATTCCGAAGAGATCTAAGTTTCGGATATATAAATCTACAAAACTAAGCCTGATTAAAATAGTATTATTCTCAAAATTCCGAAGAGAATCTAAGTTTCTGGATATATAAATCTACAAAACTAAGCCTGATTAAAATAGTATTATTCTCAAAATTCCGAAGAGAATCTAAGTTTCTGGATATATAAATCTACAAAACTAAGCCTGATTAAAATAGTATTATTCTCAAAATTCCGAAGAGAATCTAGTTTCTGGATATATAAATCTACAAAACTAAGCCTGATTAAAATAGTATTATTCTCAAAATTCCGAAGAGAATCTAAGTTTCTGGATATATAAATCTACAAAACTAGCCTGATTAAAAATTATTCTCAAAATTCCGAAGAGAATCTAAGTTTCTGGATATATAAATCTACAAAACTAAGCCTGATTAAAATAGTATTATTCTCAAAATTTCCGAAGAGAATCTAAGTTTCTGGATATATAAATCTACAAAACTAAGCCTGATTAAAAGTAGTATTATCTCAAAATTCCGAAGAAATCTAAGTTTCTGGATATATAAATCTACAAAACTAAGCCTGATTAAAATAGTATTATTCTCAAAATTCCGAAGAGAATCTAAGTTTCTGGATATATAAATCTACAAAACTAAGCCTGATTAAAATAGTATTATTCTCAAAATTCCGAAGAGAATCTAAGTTCTGGATATATAAATCTACAAAAACTAAGCCTGATTAAAATAGTATTATTCTCAAAATTTTCCGAAGAGAATCTAAGTTTCTGGATATATAAATCTACAAAACTAAGCCCTGATTAAAATAGTATTATTCTCAAAATTCCGAAGAGAATCTAGTTTCTGGATATATAAATCTACAAAACTAAGCCTGATTAAAATAGTATTATTCTCAAAATTCCGAAGAGGAATCTAAGTTTCTGGATATATAATCTACAAAAAACTAAGCCTGATTAAAATAGTATTATTCTCAAATTCCGAAGAGATCTAAGTTTCTGGATATATAAATCTACAAAACTAAGCCTGATTAAAATAGTATTATTCTCAAAATTCCGAAGAGAATCTAAGTTTCTGGATATAAATGACAACAAAACTAAGCCTGATTTAAAATAGTCTATATCAAACTTCCGAAGGAGATCGAAGTTTCTGGATATTAAAATATACAAAACTAAGGCCTATTAAAAATAGTATATCTCAAAATGCGAGAGAATCTAAGTTTCTGGTAGATAAATATACAAACTAAGCAGATTAACATCGTATTATTCTCAAAATTCCGAAAGAGATCTATTTCTGGATAGATAATCTACAAACTAGCCTGATATATAATAGTATTATTCCTCAATCGAAGAGAATCTAAGTTTTCTGGATATATTAAATCTACAAACTAGCTGATTAAAATAGTATATTCTCAAAATTCCGAAGAGAATCTAAGTTTCTGGATATATAATATACAAAACTAAGCCTGATTAAAATAGATTATTCTCAAAATTCCGAAGAGAATCTAAGTTCTGGATATATAAATCTACAAAATAAGCTGATAAAATAGTATATTCTCAACAGCGAAGAGAATCTACGGTCTGGATATATATCGACAAAACTAAGCTATTAAAAAGTATTATTCTCAAAATTCGAAGAGAATCTAAGTTTCTGGATATATCAATATACAAAACTAAGCACTGATTAAATAGTATTATTCTCAAAATCCGAAGAGAATCTAGTTTCTGGATATATAAATCTACAAACTAAGCCTGATTAAATAGTATTATTCTTCCAACAAAATTCCTAGAAGAGAATCTAAGTTTCTGGAGATATTATAATCTACAAAACTAAGCCTGATTAAAATAGTATTATTTCAAAATTCCGAGAGAATCTAAGTTTCTGGATATATAAAATCTACAAAAACTAAGCCTGATTAAAATAGTATTATTCTCAAAATTCCGAAGAGAATCTAGTTTCTGGATATATTATAAATCTACAAACACTAAGCCAGATTAAAATAGTATTATCCTCAAAATACCGAAGAGAATCTAAGTTTCTGGATATATAAATCTACAAAACTAAGCTGATTAAAATAGTATTATTCTCAAAATCCGAAGAGAATCTAAGTTTCTGGATATATAAAATCTACAAAACTAAGCCTGATTAAAATAGTATTATTCTCAAAATTCCGAAGAGAATCTAAGTTCTGGATATATAAATATACCAAAACTAAGCCTGATTAAAATAGTATTATACTCAAAATTCCGAAGTGTATCTAAGTTTCTGGATATATAAATCTACAAAACTAAGCCTGATTAAAATAGTATTATTCTCAAAAATTCCGAAGAGAATCTAAGTTTGGATATATAAATCTACAAAACTAAGCCTGATTAAAATAGTATTATTCTCAAAATTCGAAGAGAATCTAAGTTTCGGATATATAAATCTACAAAACTAAGCCTGATTTAAAATAGTATTTATTTTCAAAATTCCGAAGAGAATCTAAGTTTCTGGATATATAAATCTACAAAAACTAAGCCTGATTAAAATAGTATTATTCTCAAAATTCCGAAGAGAATCTAAGTTTCGGATATATAAATCTACAAAACTAAGCCTGATTAAAATAGTATTATTCTCAAAATTCCGAAGAGAATCTAAGTTTTGGATATATAAATCTACAAAACTAAGCCTGATTATTAAATAGTATTATTCTCAAAAATTCCGAAGAGAATCTAAGTTTCTGGATATATAAATCTACAAAACAAAGCCTGATTAAATAGTATTATTCTCAAAATTCCGAAGAGAATCTAAGTTTCGGATATATAAATCTACAAAACTAAGCCTGATTAAAATAGTATTATTCTCAAAATTCGAAGAGAATCTAAGTTTCTGGATATATAAATCTACAAAACTAAGCCTGATTAAAATAGTATTATTCTCAAAATTCCGAAGAGAATCTAAGTTTCTGGATATATAAATCTACAAAACCTAAGCATGATTAAAATAGTATATTCTCAAAATTCCGAAGAGAATCTAAGTTCTGGATATATAACTCTACAAAAATAAGCCTGATTAAAATAGTATTATTCTCAAAATTCCGAAGAGAATCTAAGTTTCTGGATATATAAATCTACAAAACTAAGCCTGATTAAAATAGTATATTCTCAAAATTCCGAAGGAGAATCTAAGTTTCTGGATATATTAAATCTACAAAACCTAAGCCTGATTAAAATAGTATTATTCTCAAAATTCCGAAGAGAATCTAAGTTTCTGGATATATAAATCTTACAAAAAAACTAAGCTGATTAAAATAGTATTATCTCAAAAATTTCGAAGAGAATCTAGTTTCTGGATATATAAATCTACAAAACTAAGCCTGATTTAAAATAGTATTATTCTCAAAATTCCGAAGAGAATCTAAGTTCTGGATATATAAATCTACAAAACATAAGCCTGATAAAATAGTATTATTCTCAAAATTCCGAAGAGAATCTAAGTTTCTGGATATATAAATCTACAAAACTAAAGCCTGATTAAAATAGTATTATGCTCAAAATTCCGAAGAGAATCTAAGTTTCTGGATATATAAATCTACAAAACTAAGCCTGATTAAAATAGTATTATTCTCAAAATTCCGAAGAGAATCTAAGTTTCTGGATATATAAATCTACAAAACTAAGCCTGATTAAAATTATTCTCAAAATTCCGAAGAGATCTAAGTTTCTGGATATATAAATCTACAAAACTAAGCTGATTAAAATAGTATTAGTTCTCAAAATTCCGAAGAGAATCTAAGGTTTCTGGATATATAAATCTACAAAACTAAGCTGATTAAATAGTATTATTCTCAAAATCCGAAGAGAATCTAAGTTTCTGGATATATAATATACAAAACTAAGCCTGATTAAAATAGTATTATTCTCAAAATTCCGAAGAGAATCTAAGTTTCTGGATATATAAATTACAAAAACTAAGCCTGATTAAAATAGTATTATCTCAAAATTCCGAAGAGAATCTAAGTTGTTTCTGGATATATAAAATCTACAAAACTAAGCCGATTAAAATAGTATTATTCTCAAAATTCCGAAACGAGAATCTAAGTTCTGGATATATAAATCTACAAAACTAAGCCTGATTAAAATAAATAGTATATTCTTTTTTTTTTTTTTTTTTTTTTTTCCCACAAAATTCGAAAGAAGCTGAATCTACGATTTCTGGATTATACTTACAAAACAAAAATAAGGATTAGAAGAGTATTATTATCAGAGTGGTGTCAAAATTCGAAGAGAATCTAAGTTTCTGGATATATAAATATACAAAACTAAGCACTGATTAAAATAGTATTATTCTCAAAATTCCGAAGGAGAATCTAAGTTTCTGGATATATATCAAATCTTACCAAAAACTAAGCCTGATTAAAATAGTATATTCTCAAAATTCCGCCCCAGAAGAGAATCTAAGTTTCGGGATATATAAATCTACAAAACTAAGGCCTGATTTTTTTTTTTTTTTTTTTTTTTTTTTTTCATTAAAAATAGTATTATTCTCAAAAATCCGAAGAGAATAAGTTTTGGATAGATAAATCTACAAAACTAAGCCTGATTAAAAATAGTATTATTAGAGAGACTCAAAAGATTGATCCGAAGCGAATCTAAGTTTCTTGGATAGATAAATCTACAAAACGAAGCCTGATTAAAATAGTATTTATTCTCAAAATTCCGAAGAGAATCTAAGTTTCTGGATATATAAATCTACAAAACTAAGGCTGATTAAAATAGTATTATTCTCAAAATTACGAAGAGAATCTAAGTGTGTTATGGAATATAAAATCTACAAAACTAAGCTGATTAAAATAGTATTAATTCTCAAAATTCCCTGAAGAGAATCTCAGTTTTGGATATATCAAATCTACAACAAACTAAGCCTGATTGAAATAGTATTATTCTCAAATTACGGAAGAGAATCTAAGTTTCTGGATATATAAATCTACAAAACTAAGCCTGATTTAAAATAGTATTATTCTCAAACAATTCCAGAAGAGAATCGAAGTTTCTGGATATATAAATTCTACAAAATAAGCCTGATTAAAAAAAATTTTTAAACGTACCGTAATACCGACCGATAAAATTATTTAGTTTTTAATTATCGAAAAGATAATACCTAAAAATTAATTATGCCGAATAATAACTGGAAATTATTTTAAAATTAAAAAAGATAATTTCTTATAATATATTTTAATATATTTAACGAAATTTAATTATTTATGAAATTAAAATTAATTCCCTATCATTTGGATCCTTCTATTCAAAGATTCCAATGCTTCTTGTACCACTTTAGCAATTTGACGAAGAATTTCATCTATTTTTTAAATTTTTTGAAAAATCAAGCTTTAGATAGCTTTTAAACTTAAAAAATAATTCTTACTTTCCTGACATCTTGTTGAGCAGGATCCAGCTAAAAATATTATTTATAGTAGATTCTTGTCAAAATTTTCTATTAATTTTATTTGTCTCTCACTTGTTCTCAAATGGGATTTTCATCCCATGAATATATTACATTAAATGAAGTGATTTTTCAAAACCTGGTAATGGTATCATGATGGTATCATCCAAAACAATCAGAACTTATACTAGAGATCGGCATCGATACCGATAAATACCGATCAACTTCATAATTTTATCGGTCGGTATTACGTACCGTAATACCGATAAATACCGAAAATACTGTAGTTAGTACGGTATGGACCAATCTCTAATTTATACCTTACTCCCCAAAGTATTGGTTTTTGTACTATTATTATTTATATGATCAATAATAAAGTTATTAACTAACCACCGGATCCAGCATCGCCTTTCAAACCTAATAAATTTGGATTTTAAATAATTAAAAATTAAATTAAAAAATTAACTATAGAAACTACAATTCACATTAAAATTAAAGAATGAACTTTTAATTTTTTAGTTTTTTAAAATTCGTTGCTAAAAAATTTTGGTTATAAGTAATTTTTTGGAATTTTATAACCGGGAATAGTCAACAACAGGGTTGTCGGTTTCAAACCCAACAGAAAATTCGGTTTAGGTTAACCGAAGAATAAGGTGAACCGACAATCCTAGTCAACAACGTTACAATAAAGTAATAAATTTACACACCAGGCATTCCAGGTATCCCAGGCAGTCCTCTATTTCCAGGTACACCAGGAAGTCCGTCTCCAGGTTCGCCTTTCTCTCCTTTCATACCTTCAAAATTTTAAATTTTAATAATAATTATTATTTTAAAACCAGGAAATCCAGGTTGTCCAGGCAAACCAGGCATTCCCATTTGCGCAGCATTTAAGGTTTGGATTATGGATATAATAAATATTGCAATAAAAGTGTTGTATTTATTAAACATTATCTAATTTGTTCTAAAGAGTATTATGTTTTGATCTTTATAAAATAAATTTTTTTTTTTTTTAAAATTTCCTTTTGTCTAAAAATAGTTTAAGACAAAATATTAATAAAATCGCTGTGTATATTGTTGTTCTTAAAATTCGTTTTTAATAACTAAAATTTTTTATTTACAAAAATCTTTAAAATATATTGTCCAAAAATTGGTTTATAAACTAATTTTTATTAAAGTGTAGCTAAACTAAAAACTTATTTAAAAATTGTTATTATTATCATATTATAGCAACAATTTTTTAAACAATAAATCTTTTAACATTGGGCAATTTACTTAAACAACTGTTTATACACGATATATTTATAAATGAGCATAGAAAGGTAGCCAAAATAATTGCCATAAATATTATTTTATTATATCAATTTATTTAGTATATCTTCTAATATACAGGGTGCGTAAAAAGTCCTTGCCCACACTCTTTTGGGCATAAAATTTATTCAAATGGAATTTTGACAAATCAAGTCACACATACAATCTCAATAATGTGTGATATTATAAAATTAAAAAATATTTGCAAAATTTTACACATTTGAGGAAATACAAGCATCTAAAGCTTGTGGAAATTGACTTCGATGGTCGCAACTTCATCATCACTAATAGTTTTGTCCCAGGCACGCTTTAATGAAGTTTTAAAATTCCCATTTATTTTTTATATTTTCCGCCTAATAATTTGCTTCAAAATTGCCCAAAAAGAATAGTGCAAAGGATTAGGATCTGGTGAGTTAAGATCCGGTTAAGATCTGGTAAGATATGGCGAAGGATTAAGATCTGTTGACCTCTTATTTAATTTTTTAGAGTTAAATTGATATGTAAAATTAAAAAAGAGCGAATTAATCATAAAAAAATTAATATCGGCCTTAGAAAGACTGGTCGCCTGCTCATGGGGCAAAAACAACAATTCAGCTGTGTGAAAATTTGTATCTCGTTTTTGGGTTGCTGTTATTTGGCCTTCAAACTCACCTTATCTTAATACTTTGGAAAATTATTTTTGGTCACTTTTGTAGCAAATGATTAGGCGGAAAAGATAAAAAATATAAAAAAATCTGAAAACTTCATTAAAGCGTGCCCGGGACCAAAAAAGTGAAATGACTGTGCGACCATCGTAGGTAATTTCCACAATGTTTAGATGCTTGTATTTCTGCACATGTGTAAAATTTTGCAAATCTTTTTTAATTTTCTAATAACACACATTCTTGTGATTGTATGTGTGAATTTATTTGGCAAAATTCCACTTTAATAAATTTTTATGCCCAAAAGAGTGTGGGCAAGGACTTTTTACGCACCCTGTAGACAAAATTATATTTTTATACAATATAAAATAATTTGTTTAAGAATAAAATTTAATGAACTTAAATAAAATAATTTTGATTAAAATCGGTAATAGAGTCGGTTATGCGCCCACTCTTTCCTCCCCAAATTTTTACATATATACATATCTACAGAATAATGAGATATATTTTTATTCTTCAATTCCAATTGCCGTTCTATATTCTGCTTACAAAAATAAAAAACGATTAATCTTTTTAATTTTTTTTAATTTTCTCAAAAATCTTTTTAGATTTTTGCAAATCTTTTTTAATTTTCTAATAACACACATTCTTGAGATTGTATGTGTGAATTTATTTGTCAAAATTCCATTTGAATAAATTTTTATGCCCAAAAGAGTGTGGGCAAGGACTTTTTACGCACCCTGTATATGCAGGAGTGAGAATTATCAATTACTTAAAATGGAACAATTGAAAACCTTAATAGAAAGGTTATATTCGATAAATATCTTGATAAAACCCGGGATTTAGTAATTGGAAAAAATTCTTAATTTTTAAGACGCTATAGGGGAGGACGCCGCAGGCAAAATTTGTAAAGTATGGTGCTAAATTAACAATTTTCACCATTTTCTAAACAAAAAATTGAATTTTGGGAAAAGCAAATAATTTTCAAATTATTTGTTATTTGATCAAATATTTGACTTTTTTTACCTATCAAACAAATATTTGATCAAACTATTTGATATTTGAAAATATTTAAAAAATCAAATTTTCCCAAAAACTACCAAATATTTGATTTTCCGACGTAAAATATTTGTTTGGTCCAATCTCTAGTATCCTAGCAAAGGGCAGGTCTCGGACTTTTCTGATAATATTTTCCAACTCGCAAATCGTTTCTTTAAGCGGATTTAAATTTTTTAAATCCAGGATCTAAATAAAGTCAAACAAATTCAAAAATTAAATAAATAATTATAAAAATAAAAATATTAAATAAAGAATTAAATTTTTCCATTATCATGTAAATATCATTTATTAAAATTCTTCTCCAACTTTTCGATTCTTTTCATCAAAGATTCCAGAGTTTCTTGTATTTTAGTAATTTGTGGAAGGAGTTCATCTGTTTGTTTTTAAAAAAATTATGAATTGAGGTTTTTGATAGTTTTTAAATTTTTTTCTTACTTTGGTTTCCCGATAAAAATATTTGACATTTTCCTGTTAATAATATTATTATAAGAATGCTTTTATCGTTATAAATTATTTTACAAAATTATCCCACTGCTCTATATTTGATAATTGATTTCATTAAGAATTTTTTACTTTTCCTAGATACCTATAAGGACAGCGGAGATTTTTGTATGGTAGGAGGATTGATATTTATTAAAATCCATCCGAGTCCACAATTTTACTCAAGTCTCTTCACAAATCCACAAAAAATAATCCCACGAAAAAATATTTATTATATTTATAATGGCAGAACCAAAATTCCAAGAATTTTAAGTTAGTAACTAACCATCGGATCCAGCTTCTCCTTTGATACCTAATGAAGTTATATTCAATTTTATTTATAATTAAATTCAAAAAATTAAATTATAAGAAAAATTGACGGTTGAACATGAAATTTTTTAATTTTTAAAAAGGATGCTTAAAAATTCCAGGACATTAAATTTTATTTTAGTTCCGAAAACAGTCTAGATACGTATATTACAATAAATAATCATAAAACAAACCAGGTAATCCAGAAATGCCAGGAAGTCCAGGCAAGCCTCATCTCCTTTCACACCTGAAAATTTTAACTTTTAATAATTTATTCTTTTAAACCCAGAAATTCAGTCATTACAGAATTTTTAAGAAGAATTACTTAGAAATTTAATTCAAACAATTTAAAACTAAAGGGTGCGGCAACTTTTCCGCCACTTTTCTTTTTACCATATCTCGCTCCAAACAAATCAAAAATGATAACTCTTATTACATTCTAATCCCAAGGCTTTGAGAATTTTTTGATATCAAACAATAGAAATTCGATTCACGAATAATAAAGATAGGCCCATCAGTACATCAAAATCCTCAAAAAATATTTTTTATAATAAAGCTTAGATGAGCATACCTTCGCTAAAAAGTCGTTCAATCTTACTAATTTTGGTACCAATCGACTCGCACCATGAGAATTATCGAAATACTTTGCAAGGACATTTTAAAATTTTTACAAAAAATTTATATTTGCCAAAATTATATTAATTTATAATTCAGAGAGCCGCCGCATATTGGTTCATTTTCGTGATAGCCGCCTAATTTTGACGTCATTCGAATATCAATGGGGTGCTAAATCGCATGTTTATAAATTTCCCATATATGCGAAAATTTTTCCTCAAAATTTGAGAGAATATTTATAAATCAGAAATTTCTCAAAGACGTGTGATTAAAAGAAAAAAGCTTATACAATTTTGTTTAGTTTGAAGCGAGATACGGTAAAAGTTGTCGTACGTATAAAAAATAGATTCGACATTAAAATTATAAAACTAAAATTTAAGTAAAATATTGCATACTGAAAAATTTTTTAGGTCAGTTAATTTTTCCGATATTAAAACCGAGAACGGTAAGTCTACATTTTAATAAATTAATCATAAAACTCACCAGGAAACCCAGGTATACCAATATATCCATCCTCTCCACGCTCACCCTTCTCTCCTTTCGGACCTATAAAATTTTAAATTTTAATAATTTATTATTTTAAAACCGGGAATTCCAGGTAGTCCTGGCATTCCTTGCTCGGCATTTAAATTTAGAATTATTGACATAATAAATAATACAATAAAAATGTTGTAATTAGTAAACATTTTATATTTATTTAGATAACTGAATTATAAGTTTCTCGTGAAGTTTACTAAAATAATTTTTTGTTTAAATTTTTAAAGTTAAATTTCTTTTAAAAATAGCTTAATAAAAAATTTATTTAATCTGCTGTGCCCTTAAATTTACATATAGTTGTAGCTCACTACAATTTATTAATTTCTCATATCACAAAATTTTAAGATTATCAAAATTGTCGAGATTTTATGTTTCCCAAAAAATGAATGTTTGTTTTAAAAAAATTTGACTAACAAATCATTAAGCAAGTCAAAATTATTATTATTTAAAGTTAAATTTAAATTAAATACTAATTCTATGAAGTGAATAAACATATAGAGTAGTTAGTAGATAAAAATAATCCTTTACTAATAGCGATAAATTAAGACAACTGTTTTAAAAAGATCACAATATGGTTTTAAAATGAACAGCATATGGTCATTAAGAGAATGGCTAAAATTGACAAAATTGCTGCTAAAAATTTGTATCAAATATATTTAAAGGATAAAAATAAAATTAAAAATTAAAAATAATTTTTTATTAAATTCTGGAATTTTTTTATTCACAGGATTTAATTTAAAATTATTCTAAGTTTAATCTGTTTAATTTGTTATCATTCAAACTTTTAATGAATCTTTATTTTAAATGATTTTATAAACTGACCCTGGAGGTCGGGATTAGACTTCTTAGGTTTTACTGTGGTTAATCCAGTTTAAAACATTAGAAAATCTTTTTATTTAGTGCTCAGATAAATCAGATCAATCAATACTTCCCAAAATATGCGATCTAATACTTCATCTTATTGGTGGATCAGCCATAGGAACCTGTAAATTAGCAGGCTTTCTCTTGGCAGGCTCAGTTAATTGTATAAATGGCTTCCATAAAAAGGCTGAAGAAATTGAAAACGATTGTGAACAACACTTCAATCATTGGCAAACACTCATTTTTCCTGAATCTACTATATCTAGTTGCTCCTCAACAATGTTATCAAATTATAAGATAATATGGCCGTGCTGTAAAGATTATGTATTTTGTATTTTGTCTAGGAAAATGGCATTGGAGGAAAAATTATGTATTTTGTTTCGGAAAATGGCATAGGAGGTGATTGATGAAGGTTGTGAAAATTCCGTAAACCTTTATTTGGAAGAACCAAAAAAGATTTGTTACAATCTTTTAATATTACGTCATCGTCTTCAGTGGTTGATACCTTTTGATCGCACCTTCCGTTAGTTTTAGACATTTTTAGTTATAATTCAGTGAATTTATCTCATTTATAGATCTGATTGCTCATAATTAAATTATGGTTCTTTAAGAAATAAGATTTTTACAAATTCTGATTTTTACAATTCTGATTCTATAAAATAGACGATATAGTTTAATTGTCAATAAATGGTTTTTCCCAGTTCATGGAACAACTTTTACCGTATTTGAAACAACTTTACTTGTCATTAGAACAACCTCTCGCTGTTAGAACAATCTTTTTCCGTTGTTAGTTCAACATCCCCTACTGTTTGAACAACAACATTCGCTGATTAAAGAACCTTTCTAGCAGTTAAAACAATATTCATCGTTGTTTGAACAAAATGGCATTTCGGATTTTAGTAAACACATTTAGTAAACACACACTAAAAAATCTTTACAAATCCAGAGTTGATTTTTTGAAATTTTTTATTTAGAAATTTTATAAGTACTAAAGGGAATTGTTGTTTCTCCTGAGGGGAGAAAGAAAAAAACAGAATTTACAATTAATCTTTTTATTAGGCTTGAAGGTGGAATCATAAACTTGAAAACAATTTTTTTGTATTAAAATTAAGGCTAAACTTAAAATCAGAATCTTTGTTCTTTTGATGCTTAAATATTTCTTCTGGAAGTTCAGGATGGATTTTAACCTCTTATTCTAAGACATTTAATGAATAGATTACTTTAATAATAAGACAATAAATTTTAGAAATTATTTTCATAATTTTCCTAATTTTTAATTATAATAATTTTATTTTAACTAATAACTAATTAATAATTCATAATCATAATTTTCTCGTTGATTTTAAAAATCTATCAAAATAATATAATTTATTTCTCAACATATTCCGATAATTTTTATTTCTATTAAAATTTTATAAAATATTTTTGATATGATAACACCTGTACAGCTGGATTCATTTGGACATCTGTTTATACCTTCTATATATTTTAGTTTTATTTAGATTAATTTTAATAATTAAAGTGATTTTACAAGTTTTCGAATATGTATAGTCTAATCATGCTTTATTATTTTTGATGTTTTAATGTTTATTTTGATTTAATTTAATTTTGATTTTAATGATTAATTTTGATTTAATTTAATTTTGAT
The DNA here is from genome assembly GCA_036172955.1 of Meloidogyne arenaria. Classification (NCBI taxonomy): domain Eukaryota; kingdom Metazoa; phylum Nematoda; class Chromadorea; order Rhabditida; family Meloidogynidae; genus Meloidogyne; species Meloidogyne arenaria. The sequence goes on from JARQAB010000292.1 coordinate 30,621, forward strand.
TTAATTTTAATGTTTTATTTTCAATGTTCAACATTCGAGAAAAATGTTGGCAATAATTTCTTATTTTAATTAATTTAATAATTTATAAAGTATTTATATAAAGTACATACATTTGTTAAAATCTTTTGTGTTAATATTCTTATTTAGTTAATTTTTATTTTGCATAATTGAACAATTTATAAAAGTAAAAAATTTCTTTTAACTATCATAAAATGTATTTAATGTTATCAATATTATAAATATTTTGTTTTTATGTGATCAATATCAATTTTATAAATGATAAATTCTTTATTATTTTAGAAGAATAAATGTTTTAAATAATTAATTCCTTTAGCATTTATAATTTAAATTAAATAATTTTTTTTTGTATTATTTTTTTCTGTTCACCTCTCCTATGTTGTTGATTTGTATGAGTAAAAAAAATAATAATTAAATCTATGATTTATTTTTTAAATATTATGTCTATAAAAATATTAAATATGAATATTTTACATATCTAATTAAAATAATTATCTAAATATAGCAAAATAAAAATAATAAGATTTAAATGTCATTGTCATATGATCAAATTTTTATATTATATATTTATATAATAAAAAAATAGATTCTAATTAATTAGAATGTAGAAGTATTTTTATACATTTTGTTTTTAATATTCCTGTTTGTGTTTAAAGCATAAGATTTCTTCTGAAACTGCTTATTTCTTCTGAAAAAATTTTTTTCAGCAATATAGATAAGATTTTAAATAGATATTATTTTATATGTACAAGTTAATTTATAATTTTAATCATCAAGCCCCTTATGCTACGGTTACATAAAAATCGCGCGCGTCTTGCGACAGAAAAGATAATGGAAAAAGAGAGACAAAATCACGCGCGATTTTGTCTCTCATCATTTTGTATGCTATTTTCTGTCGCAAAACGCAAAGCGACTTTTATGTAACCACAGCATTACTGCGTTCTACAATAATAATTTGTTTTGGAATAATTTAATAATTTTGTTCTCTAATTAAATTAATTTTCTATATAGTAGTTTTTAATTACATGCTAAAATAAAAATATTTTTTCACTCGTTTAGTAAATAATAACAATGTTGTTGGTTAATTTAATTCATTGATAGTGTACCTGTTTTACATGCAGTATTTTCGGGTAAGGTCCCAAAACATTAGTTATAGAAATAATAAATTTTATTTGTGTAAAATGATATTTTAAGTTTAGCTTTGAAAAAATATTTTAATTTTTAATTCATTATTAATTCCTGTTTATTTATTCCTGTTACAAAAATCTGTAGCTGTCGAGCAGACTGTTTAAATTTAAATTAATTGTTTTAATATATTATAAAATATTTTATAATTCAGCAAATATTAATCTAGAATCTTCTAAAGAAATTTTCTTTTATAACTATTAAATTTAAAATATAATTTCTAAAAATAATTTATTTTAACTCATTTATAATTAAATTATAACAATTTTTAATTTTATAAACTTTTGAAAATTTTTTAATAAATAACGTCTAAAATTATTATTATAGGATTTTAATTAATATTTTTAAATAAATTAAAGAAAATATGGTAAATTATAATTTAAACTTTTATCATATATGACAAATTTGTCAGAACAGTATTCATTTATTAGATTTTCATTAATCTCAATTTTTATGCATAGTTAAATATTTATTTTTAAATATCTACCATAATCATTTTATTTAATGATTAAACAATCCTTTTGTGTTCTCACTAATAAAGGTAATTATTTTTTGTTTCTTTCTGTATCTTTTTTCTGTAAAATTTAAAAAATTTATTGTTATTATTGCCTTTTTCATGTCAAATTTAATTTTCATTCTGTTTTGTCTATCTATGAATTAATTTTATCTGTTTAAATTTTAAAGTATAAGTTGATAAAAGTATTTTTATATATTTATACGTAAGTTTTAATTTTATTTATATATCCGCACTAGAGATGGATCGGAACAGAGAGGTGTCGGAAATCGGAAGAGCCGGAAATCGGAACTGGCTCAAAAGTCGGAAATCGGAAATCAGAATTTTTTTTCGGAAATCGGAAGTCGGAAATCGGAAGGAAAAACGTCGGAAATCGGAATTCGGAAATCGGAATTCCGATCCACCTCTGATCCGCACATAAGAATTTTTTACCTTTTTTAATATTATATTATTTATTAATATTTAAATAATATTTTCCTTTAAATATTTTGATTATGTATTTGATTATGTATTTTTGAAAATTTTTTATATTCATGACAAATGTGCAACAATCCTTTAGCAATTAATATGTCATTTATTCTAATTGTCATTTAATTAATTGCGTTTTTAAGAATTCATTTAATAATAATTGTTAATATATATATTTAATAATAATTGTTATATATATTAAATTATTTGCCAATCAAATTTTATGTTAATGTTTTTTTTCTATTTCTCACTACCATTATAAATTTTATCAGGAAATTAATAAAGATTTAATATCCATACACTCTCAATTATTTATCATCAATGATTTTTGATTTTTAAAATTATTAATAAATTTAATCAAATTCAAAATAAAGTTAACTATTTTAAATTATTTAATGAAACCTTAACCTATAGAAATTTGTTAATGTTTTTATCAAATTTTGTTTGAATTATTCTTTTTTTTATATTTATATGTTAAATACCTATGTATTGAATGACTTTAAAAATGATTAATAAATATTTTATTTAAAACATGATTTATATTTTTTAAAGAAATATGACTAAACAAATTTTTTATAAATAAAAACTATTTTTTTTTTTAAATTTAAAAGGTTATTTTCTGAAGTAGCTTTATATTTCCATTTATATTTATTGCAATAATATTAATCTCATACCGCTAGTCTAGGTATCAGGGCTGCACGCATTGAAAAAATATCCGCAAACGCAATCCGCAACTCGCAATTTATTTTTAAAAATCCGCAAACGCAATCCGCAACCTGCAATTTATTTTTAAAAATCCGCAAACGCAATCCGCAACTCGCAATTGCAAAAACCTCGCAATTTACGCAATTTCCGCAACTCGCAATCCGCAATTGCGTGCAGCCCTGCTAGGTATACACAATTTTTTATTAAATAAATTTTCATGCGTTATATCAATTCTAAATTTATTGTTAATAATTATTTAAGTATTTTTATTATGCAATTGAAGAATTAAATAAAGTTACTTAGTTTTTAATTTAATAGACAAGATGCTAAACTTTCTATTTTTTAAATTACCTTATTGTTACATTATATTAAAATTTAATAATGTAAATTAGTCAAGAGAAAAAAGATGCAATATTTACAATAAATATCATAATTTACATACATATATCTATATCAAATAATTAATGTAAATTTGATAATATTTTAAATTTTATCAATTATTAAAATATAATTATTAAATAATTTAAATTTATATCTAATTATTAATACTTAAATTTAATTATATAAGAATAATAAAAAGTTATAAAAAATAGTTTACATGAAATTAAGAATTAATATTGGATTTAAAATTATGTACTAACTTTTTCGGATTCTACTTAGCATTTATAAAATAATTTTACTAATATTAATTATATTAGCTAATTTAAAGTCTAAATTGGCTACACTAGAAAGATTTTAAATACATCGCCTATTCATTTTTTGAGAAATATTAAGTAATTACAATTATAATATTAAATTGATATAAAAACTGGATTATTTATAAAAGATAAAATATTAAATTAATAAATTAAACTTCAATTTAATTTATATAAATAACGAAGGAATGCTAAATGACATTTTATTGATAATAAACAATATAAATACACGCGCACCATTATTTTACATATTCTACTAAAAAGCAAAAATAATTAATTATTATCTATGTAGTACAAATTTATCTGGATTAAATTTGTTTTACGCAGTCAAAGATTGTCATGAAGAATCCATAGTAAAAATGATGAATTTTATTAATAAATACAAAATATTATACCAAAACATTTATTTTGATATTCTTTTAAGAATAACAATAGTAAAAAATAAAAATATACATTTCTTCTAAAATATATTTTTTGACATTGGCATGGCATCTATCTCAGGATCAAAGTCTTTATATATTTAATAATTTAAAATTTACTAATAAATAATTTACATATAATAAATAAATATTATTATACGAATATTTTTTAACATAATTTAAATACAAAGAAAGGTATTAAATAAATATTAAACAAATTAATGATATTAATAGCGGATATTAGGGAAATTTTATCTTCTCCAGTCTTTTGGGGTTTACTTAAAAGAATTTTTTGGCCTTATTTTTGTGTATTTTAATAGTCTATTTATTTCCTATTAAAAATTATAAAGATGGCTGGGGAACGCTTCTATTCGGACAGTTTTTTATAATTTATAGGGTCCAAGATATTTCCTTAGATCAAATCACCCCCATTTCCGTTGATTTTGGATCTCAAGACTATATTACTTTTGCCATTCTTCATTATAATATCAGCTTAACCGAAATTTGAATTTACTAAGACTCTGTCGTATCATATTTTAGCAATATACCTATATAAAACAAATAGCACTTTTTATCAAATAAATTTATCGAAAGGATTAATAATAATCAAAAATGAAATTTATGTTTTTGCTAAACTACTTGGAATATAGGTTGTTGTGTAGGTATGGTGTGTATATGGTGTGTTAATAAATTATATGAGCACTCTTTATAAATTTTGTCTTATATTAGATGTTTGTGATAATATTTTTAATGCTCTTTACCCTCATTTCTCGTTGATTTTCGAGATTCGCGATCTAATATAAAACAAAATTTATAAAAAGTGGTCATATAATTTTGGAAATAATGTACACACCATAGAAATTTTTTCCTTCAAAACTTTCTTTAAAAGTTCATTCCACATTAGCATCTTCGCTACAATCTTTTCATGCTTAATTAA
>JARQAB010000293.1:0-35538 GCA_036172955.1 Meloidogyne arenaria
TTGCATATGAGCATCCCAATTCTTTAAAAACAAACAAAAAATTATTAAAGTCCAAAAAAACAACAAAGGAAACCGTTGCTGGCAATCTCAATAATTAAAAATAACTTCCCCAACTTTCACAAAATACGATTGGTGATTTGGAGCTAGAAGAAAAATAATAAAGAAAGACTGTGTGGGTGAGAAACTAAACTGTTAAAATTAAAAAGATACCATGTAGGATCTTTATAGCCAGGCCGTATAGTTCAGGGTTGGTAAGAAAGCTAAAAATTAAAACAAAATTAGTTTGAGGCTAGAGAAAATTTTTGGTTCTCTACATTTTTTGATCATTTTTACTCTGAGCAGGAGGGATAGAGTTCGGGTTGCCCGCGCGAAGCCCAAATTTTTATTAGGGTAAGCCTAGGTTTCACTTAATACCCCCTTGTCTTCTCCAATGCTACTGCAGTAGAGGGTGATTTTTTTCATGTCATTCTAAAATTCCAAAGCCTTCCTCACAGCCTCCAATTTAAATGAACTTCTTGCGTCTGTTACATTATCTTTGTGATCTATCCAAGATTCTCTTATTAATCCAGCACTTTTTCACTAGCAATTTCAACATAATCAGACATTTTTTTTCTAAACGTTCCAATTTTTTTCATTTCAAAGGTTATTTGTTGCTTCATCCATATTCTTTAATTTTTGAAAAATTTTCAAAAATTTTATTTGAAAATTAGAAACCTGTGGCCCTTGTGTTTAATGCCAAACGTTATTTATTCTTTCTCAATTTTTCTTGCATATCATCTTTTAATTCGAAACCAAAAATGTAAAAAAGTTTTCATAACCTAACTTCTCTAAAATTCACTCTTTCGATAAGCAATTCGAGTTACTTTTAAAAAAATATTGAAGAAACTAATAATGCGTAATGCTCAAATAAGTAACCCCGGGCAACTCTTGTATTTTCAAACTCCCCGGAGAGGGTAAATTTAACCGATGGGGAGTGGGTATTATTTGAGAGTTGGTAATATTTAGGTTAATACGTGTATTAAACAATTAGCGGTCATTCACTGACATCATGGACATATTTTGGCCAAGATCCTTTAGAGAAAAAAATATTTTTCTTAAACATTTTTTTAATAAAAATTACCACCAAATCAGCTAGTATTGTAAATTCCGTGTGGGCAAAACCAGCCAAAAAGAATTTGCAAACATAGGGCATCTTTAAATAAAAAATATAAATAAAAAATAAACTTTTTAAAAGGGAAACCCTGGGAAATTGAGGTCAAGATTTTTGTCTTGATTCGGCCGGGACCCATCAATTCATTCAACATTGCAGCAATTGATCTTTTGCACTCATTTTTAATTTATTTTCTGAAATTATTTTTAAATTTCTTAAATTTTAATTTAAAAATTTCAATGGTTCTCCTATACTCTTTGTTTCTTCTTTTTACATAATATAAAGGAGCACGGAGATTGGCTAGGCCAAATCTTCTCATAATGAGGTTAAAAGGCTCTCCTCTTTTATCTTTCCATTATCTTTTTCATTTATTTTACAATAAACACTAATCACACTTTGCCAATACCAGTTTTGCAAATACAGTAAAATGCATGTTTTGTCAACCAAACTTTTTGGCAAAATGGGGATGGTAACTTATTGGCAAAAGATTGTATTGGCAAAATAGGGAAGCCATAAAAAATAAATACTAAAAAAAATTGACACTTCAATTGCCAATTTTATCGCTAACATTCAGTCTGTTAATTGTTAATCTTTAGTGCCAGTGTGTATCGCGTAAATTTTAACTTAAATGGCCCTTTTATTAATGGATTAATTTGTAATTTTTTTAAGATTTTATTAATAATCTCTCCAAGTTCATCAATGTTTAGCTTAATTTCTCAGTAATCTATAAAACAAGAGACCAAGGTCAAAATATGTGAATATGCCTATGATTGAGTAATACTTTTAATAATAAGCAAAAACCTTATATTTCTAATCTATTTAATAATTTTTCTCGATAATAATTGTTCTTTCCTTCTTTTCTCACTTAATAACTTTGTTAATGTCATAAGTATACATATTTTTTCATGGACACTTGATGGGGTTTCTTGCGTAATTACTTAGCTGGACAACTTTTTCCTCTACTGTATATGTCGAATAATTACCCCCCCCCCTCCAAATAATTATCTTCTACAGCAATAGGTTTGAAACAAAATTTACTCAGGGTAATTATTCGAAACAAATCGGTGACTTTTAATCCATTTTATACTTAAAACGATATATTTTTCTATTTTTCCTCAATTTTTTTTTTTTTTACACTAAAGAAAAGCCAGGCTTCTTCATTCTCACACTGATAAAACACCCTTTTACTTCCTTCCTCCCACACAATTTTATATATTATAACATTTTATATTACATATTTCTATATACTAATCATTTTGTGCTCATTGTAGAACATTGTGTTCTTTTTTATAAATTTTTTTTTGAAAAAAAAAATAATTTTTATCGGCCGATCGGTTGTTGTTGACAGAGCTTCTCCACAAAAAGCTTTTTTTTCTGCAAAGTGCGATTTGCTTGGATGGGCCTTTAATGTTTTGTTTTTGTGCGCCAGTCATTGCTTCCAACAACGGCAGGCCTTTATTTTCTATATACTCTTCGTTTTTCTCGTTTTTTGAAAATACCTCTCCTAACATCCCCATCAGAATTATGTTAAAAGCTAATTAATATAATTAATTTAAAGAATGGTGGTTGATTTCTGTTTGTAGGTTACCAAATATCAGGGATTTAGCCGACCCGATCCTGAAAATCGATTTTTTTATGAAAAAAAATTTCCGAGGGGGAGGGGGGGGGGGGGGGGGGGGGGGGGGGGGGGGGGCCCTAGCTGAAAATTTTAGAAAACAGGAGATATTACTGGCAGTGACTGTAAAATGTTTTTAAAGAAGGATTTGCCACTCTGATTACTTCACCTTTTTATTGGCCTGTATCTACTTGATCTTGTATTTATTTTTCAAAATATTTTTAGAATGTTTGATCTTCTGGCTTCCAACTTGTTTTGGGTCCCCTTTCCAATTGTTCCATCCTTAAAGCCTTTTGACACCCCGCGGTGTCCCTTTCAATTTTTACCCCACTTTTCCATTTTTTCAATGTCCCCTCCTCCTCTCCTCCATTTTCTTTTTTAAAAATTTATTCATTTTACAGTTCAAACTTTAAAAAATTTATTTCAAAGATAACTGGCGTACTAACAAAAACTCTTTTAAATTTTAGAAAAATAAGAAGGAGGGAGAGAAATGCTGAAATTATGGCGCTGTGGGAAAGTGTTTTTTGGTGAAATTCAGTCATATTTACAGCTTCTTTTTTTTAAAGATTAATTAATTCATTGGGATTAATAACTGGTACTTATAAAAAAAATAGGAGGATTTAGCCCTTCACTCTATTTTTTCAAATTTTTTACTATAAAAATCATTCGAGGTTCTGACTTTTCGTGTTTGTGTTTTTCTTCATTTTTCTTAGTGTTTTTCACACTTATCTATTTTTCTTCTTCACCTTCGCTTAAATTTTTCCTACCTCCCTACACCCTTCTTCAACCCGCCCGAATATATTAAAATTATTCAAATTTTTTAATCGAATTTCTGCATCAAGAAAAAGGATGGAGAAAGGCAACATAATATAGCATGATTCTCTCTATTTGTTTCATTTACAAGGCCATATAAAAATTAAAAAAATATTTTTTTAAAGGAATTAAAGAGTTTACCGAAAAAACAACAAAAAATTTGACAAAATATTTTTCAGCAAAAAATTTTTAAATTTTGTCCTTGTTTTTCTCTCTCTCTCTTCACACATAGTTACACAAAACAAAAATACCAGTCTTTTCACAGACAAAGAAAATACCTTTACGTTTTATTTCTCCAAAAAATTAAAAATTTTCGCCTCATTCACCACCAAACTCCGATTATCTTCTTCTCTTAAAACTCAGTTTTTTCATCTCATTTATTAAATACGCTTCCTTCACTTTCCTTTACTGTTTTTGCATATTACGATAATTGGGCCGGAAGTTCCCTTTTATTCTTCTTCCATTTTTACACACATTTTTGCTTGTCAATTCTTCTTTCTGATTTATTTTAATATATTATTATTTTTCTTTTTTTTAACGAGGAATTGTGGAAATTTTTATTCATTTTCCAAATAAAATTCAGAATTTCAAAAAAAATTTTTTTGAACTTTTCTAACATTAAAACAAAGCAACAATTAAAATAAAAAAACATTTTTATTCCTCCAATCATTTCCTTATATAACTCTCGAGCCATAGGCAACATTTTATTGTTGTTCCCAGCGGGGCGTTCAACGGACTAAGTGTCCCCTTCTTTTAACTAAGGGGGTAAAGCTTCTTAAAGAGTTTTTACAGAGTTCGATTAAGGCTGGTTTTTAACCGATGTTTCTATGATTCTTTTGTGTGTAAATATTATTTTTAATGAAAAACTATTCTTGAGGAAAGAGAATATAAATTTTTAAAAATGTATATTAAAAAAGAAGAGAATTGTATTGTTAAAAAAAAATAAAAATGCACTTATCATTTAAAAAAAGTTTTTATTATTGGATGTACTCTTTGCATTTGTACTTTTTTTGAGGAAATGAAACATATTTGATTAGTTAAATTAAAATTTTTATAATGCTTGATGGTGTGAAAATTTATTTTTCTTATTTTAATAAAAAATTTTTAAATTTTATTTTTTAGCAAAAAATAAAGACAAAAGCGAATGGAATTTCTCTTCTTAAGTAAAAAGTATTCTATCTACTAACTGAATTATTATTCTTCCATTTTCTTCAATTACTCACCTTTTATATTTGTCATCATATTCAACAGTGCTTTAGATGAGATTGTTAATATTATTCCGGATTAAATCTGGATTAAGAAACAGTAAGGTTTCTTTTTTAGTTTAAAGTCGCGTTGTAATTAAAAAAAAAGGTCCCGACTCACTTGAGTTCCGGCCTTATAACTTATGAAGGGGGGAGGAATACTTCTTAATGTTCTTGGACATTAGATAAGGAATGAAAGTGAGTTACCAAAATACTAGAAGAAAATCAGAATTCTCGAATGCAAATAAAATAGTTAAGGGCATAAGTCCGAAGAATCACATTTTTTGAATATTTTGCTTTATCCGATCATAACTTTTTTTTGCAAACTAGTCAGGATTTTAATTTTTTGGGTCTGTATTGTATTTAATTCCTTTATCGCCATGGTTACCAAAAATGTTTAAAAAATGGTCATCCTTTCTTGGAGTAGAGGCCGGTTTTTGACTATAGGGCCTGGATTGTATAGGGCCGGACTGTTTATTAATTTTTATTTTTTTCAGTTTGTCTCGGCACTTCAAGGCGGGCAATGGTGGATTTTTTTCTGATGAACAGACCTATACATTTTTAGATCAAGCTTTATGAAAATTGCCTGTCATAAGTAAACTGTGTAAAATGTACGAAAAGAGCTTATGTATTTTAAGAAGATTATTGAAAATGATTGGTTGCTACAAAAAAGCAGGAAAATCGAAACAAAGAAATGTTACAAACAATTTTTTGCACATACCTCGAAGAACCTTTTTATTTGGGGTGTTTACCTAAAAATTTGGAAGATGGTGACTAAGGAGAGGAGCGGAATTTTGAAATTACTTAAATAAAAATTTTTGAAATTGAAATTTTTTTCGAAATTTTTTTGAAAAAATTTTTTGTTTTTTTTTTTTGGAAAATTCCATGAAAAATTTTTGTTCTTCAGAGATTATGGATAATTCTTCATTTAACAATGTTACCGTATGAAGAAATGTCTTTACCATCACTTCGAGTTATTGGGGGAGAAAAAATTAATCGGAGGCAAGTGCAATAACAGTGCAATTCATCACATCCATTAAGAATTTAAATATGCAATCATTAGCTGATTGAAATTTTTTAAATATTATATAAAGTTTAATATTTTGTAGCATAGTGTCTTTGGTATTGTAAATTAATAATTGCTTCAGAATAAATTGTGTTATAGGAGCAAGATTTGAAAAAAGATTACATACGTGTAATGATAAAAATGTGGCTTATAAAAGCAAGTTTAGTGTTTCAGAAGTTGACTTTTAAAAATTATATTTTTAATAGTTTCTTGTGACAATTTTACGAGAAAGATTGGACTGAACACGTTTAGTGCTCATTGTAGAGCATGGGCCACCAAGTGTAGTAAACAATCAGAGGAGAAAGAATTGTTTTGGGTAGTAAAAAAATGATAAAGAAGTTTAGCGAAAAACATTAATTGTTAATTAATGTTAACGGAGCTCGTCACCTGACACAAGGCCCAACATGGTGATAATTTAAATCTAAAATTTTATACTTAAAGAATATTTTAAAAATTAAAAAAATACCAGCTAGAAACCCACCCCCGCTCTATTTTACTTATTTAAGAGATAGGAGTGGGAGAGAAAACGAATGCGTAGTGTTACACACTAGCACCCAAAGGAACGGGATGTGGTGGTGAAGAACAATGGGAAAGCCATTCAGAGCCGCCGTTCTGTCGCTAGTGGTTTAAAGGAGAAGGTGGTAACTTGAAATCTGTTGGGCTTTGCCCGCGCAGGTTCAAATCCGTCGGCTAGAGTGCTGCGAATAATTTTTTTCGTGATTTAAAAAAATTTTATTTATTCCCAAATATAGAAAAGAATGTGGTGGTTAACTTGGAAAAATTTAAGTCTATAGCAAGTCTGGTGTCAGAGGGTAAGGAGGTGACTTGAAATCCACTGGGCGCGTTGCCGCACAGGTTCGCCCCTGTCGATGTGCGAGTTAAATTGTGGAGTTTTTAACTGGCTGCTTTAGTGTTTAATTATATTATTTTTTATTAAAAAATTATAATGTCTAGTCTTCTTTATTAGAGAGTTTAATAATTTTTTTAAAAAATTGTTTTGTTTATCGAAAAAAAATTGTCAAGAAGGATGTGAATGCAGATCGTGTTATATAGAAATGCCATGGAATATAGCCGGATGTTGCTGTATGATGAAGCTTGTCGTTGGAGGTGTTGTGAAGGGATGATGTGGTGAAATATGATATGTACCCGCGAGGTTTTTACAGAAATTTATTTTGACTCTCGGACTTCATTCAACTTAAAATTTTAAAATTTTTTAGTTGTCAAGACTTGCAGGAAGACGGAATTGATGACTCACGTGTAACACGTTACAGGACACACAAAGTATGGGTTTTAGAAAAATTTGAATTGATTGAGAAAATTTTAGATACAACAGAAAACAAAAGATTAACGAAATCTTCCAAAATCCAAAGCAAAATAGCCTATGAAAAGCATGGCTTACTGAATGTCCTCATGGTACGTTAATTGAATCGTCTAGTTGTGTGGCTAGATGTTCGCCAGGATTTTATCGAGAGCCAGATAAATAGATCCCGTAAATGTATCCATGAAAGAAAAAGAAGTCCAGTGTTTGTCAATTCCCGCCTCCGGTAAAAAATTTTTTTGGAAAAAAATTTTTTTTCAATATTTTTTTAAAATTTAGGGAGTGGATGATATTAAATTCTGGGAAATATTCATTGTACTTAAAATGGCAGCCAAGACGTTGAAGGTTGTTAAAATAATGATTTTTTTGTATTATTAAAAAATTTTTGATATTGATTTTCTAGAGGAGAATTTTTCTGTTTTTTTAGTTAAGGGTTAGATAATTTACTGGGCAGGTAACTCGACTTTATATTAGGATTAAAGTCCTGTATTTTTTAATAGACGAAAAAATTTTTTATTTTATGTTATTAAAATTTAAAGCCCTGCATTGACATTGAGTACTTGTAATAATATTTTTGTGTTTTCTATTAAGCAGTATATTACAATATTGACCTAATCCCTATGTAGGTAACATTCTCAATTTGTGGAGAGCACAAGAATGTGTAAATTTTTAATTTTTAATGTTAATTAACGTAAAAGTTTTTAGTATTCGATTTGAAAACAGGCGGAAGGTACAACCAAATCACAAAAATTATTTTGATGCCCTTAAATGACGTCTCAATTGGAAAATTTTAAAATCGGTTAAAAAATTTTTTAATTCAAATTAATGGTTGTTTCAGATAATAAATAAATACAGGATTTTAGCAATAGAAGCTCGAATTTAAAAAATATCCATTAAGGCCATCTATACCTAATCGCGTTTTTGTTTTTCTTGAAAAAATGTCTCGAAATTAATGAAGGTACGTAACTCTTTTTGGTGGTAAAACAAGAGTATGGATATAGTCTCAACAAATTTTAATGTATTTTAAAGAAAATTAATGCTCTTCATTTTGGAGATCCTGATCAATTAAGATGGTTGGGTAATACGTTCCACTTTCTAAATAGAACGATGGAAGGTAAAGCTTTTTAATTTTTAGACAAAAAAATTTTTATTATTAAAGAGTTGTTTGTGAAAAAATAACATGGTAATCTTGTTATTCACAATCATCCCGTTAAACACAAGTCTTGGAATTAATCAACAGCTTTTGCATAAATATATGGGATGTGAAAACAGATGCGGATTAATTTGTACACAAGATTTATTAATGAAGTACTTATGTGTATGTGGCAAAATGTCTTTGACCCACCATGCTACAGTGAAGATAATATCTTGTGGACCAAAAGGTCAGTGACTAACTCGGAAGACATTTTTGCTTAATTTTGCCCGTTTATGCCAAAACGCAAATTGCTTTTAAACCATTAGATCAATGTCGTTATTCTCGTTTTTGTGTGTTTTGAAAAAGTTTAATATTTTTGGGTTGTATTATCGTTTAATTATTAGGGACAAATTCATTTAGCTTTTTAATTTTATAAATTAGCCTGTAATTTTTTAAAATTAATTTTTGTGTTATTTTTAAGACAGCATCAATGTGATCAAAAATTGTGTAGGGTTTCTTTTAACATATCTGTTAATGATTGATATATTCAAAAGGTTAAGCAATAAGAATTTGTTGTGTGGGTCCTGGACCAGATACAATGATCGGAAAATGTAAAAGTATTTGCTTGAAATAGAATGTCTGGTATAAATGTCCAGATCGAGGGGTATGTTTTTTATTTGTAAGGTAGGCTAGGTGGGGGTGTGAGCAACTAATTAATGGCAGGAGGGAACCCGAGATCGACGCTTATGCTCGGACTTAATTAGTTATTCTCTCGGTAATATATTTTGAAAGCTATTTTTTTTGACATTCCAAACCTTTTGTAATTTGTCAACCTATGTAATGATCAATTGCAGATATGTGCTATATGGTCCAATACACACACAATCTGTTCTATTTGCAAACTCATTATCATTATGTTGTATTCACTGTACAAAACTCGTCAATAAACAAATAAACAAGCAATAGTTTGAAATTATTTTGAGGAATGTCGCATGAGAATTGAATTTATTAAACTTACGACTACTCTCAAAAAACAAAAATGCTGATGGAGTGGACAATTGGGGCAGTTAAAAAATGTTTGCTCTTTATGTTCTTCTAACCAGTTTTTGATTTTTGTTTTCTAGGCGTTCCAAAGTGCGGAGTATAAATTCAACAACATCATTCCCTTGGAGTTGAATGCGTCCGTGGTCAGGAAGCATGTTTTGCAGGATGTAATGGCCCTAGGATTGTGGTTGGACAATGGTTTGCAATAATGTTGTATGGAGATAAAGATGAACTTAAACAGATGTTTTGTTGATATTTAAATTTTTAATTAAAATTTTAAATTTAAGTTGCGTTGTCTCAAGGGCAATGAAGCTTTCAACGAGGTGTCTGTGGCTTAAAAAGACTCTTGGTGAAAATTATTTTCGTGTTGGAACCGCCAAATTCTCTGACTAAATTTGTATGTTTGTTTAACTTATTTTACAAAGTTTTCATTTATTTTTTCTAGTCTTGTCGTAAATGCGGCCCAGAAGTAAATGTACTCGATGAGGTTTTGTGTAGAATGACTTCTGATGGGAGCACTCGGTTTGTAGTAGTGCCTATGGCGTTACGTTTTGGACCCAGCTATTTTAATAATAATCGTCTCCAATGACAGAGCTGTTCAATGGAATGATGGAAAGTTTGAAGATTTTTTTTAATTTTCAGCGATTTTTCCCTGTTAGAGGATCTATAGATTCTAAGACTAGTCCCACAAACCTCTTTCTGGTATGGAGAATGTAGACGTTGCATCCATTTTGTGATATTCACGGTCTCTTGTATGGACCGTGGGCTTCCAATTGTGAGAAATGTGCTCATGGGTGGAATGTAGATAAAAATGCGAACTGGATTAAAGGTAGTTGTAAAAAATTTATTAAAAAATTTCGACAAATCAATTTCTAAGTGTTTAAATGCATGTCTCTCTCCAGAATTGCCATTGGCTGATGAAAGAAGGAATTTGCTCAAAATTATTGGGACCGGTGGAACGTTCTCGGAGACAGAAGCAAATTAAAAATTGTGGAGGAGTGTTTTGGCGATTATATTGTGGCGTTTAATTGGAGTTTGTTTTTTTGAAGGAATTTGATTCATTTTCCTTTTGTATTGTCTATGTTGTTGGTTGGGCGTTAGTCAATTATCAGCAAAAAAATATATGAAACGAAGTTACAACTGGTCAATTTGCCAGGTTCTTCATTTAAAGAGATTTATTCTTAAAATTTCTAAAAATTTCAGACATTCCGTCAATGGATCCATTAAAAGTTTACTCAAAAACGTCCAACCAGGGGGTACGCGTTTCAATTCATTATCAAGTTAATGAATTGGACACTTTTTGCCTGGGAATCAACTGTTTTGGGCACGAGGAGCCATTTGGAATTGTTTGATGACTGTTTGTGTTTACTTTTCAGTTTTTCTAAAAAAATATTATTTTTTCAGAGGTAAATGGCGTCACCTGGCGGTAAAGGGGGGATGGAAAACATACATGATAGCAATAAAGGTTATTTTCCATTCAAGAAAATTTTAAAAATATTTTCTTAGGAATAAGGCTCTGGATAGTTGCCTTAACGAGAAGGAAATGTTGAGGGAAGCAGGAATAATGCATTCTGTCAACATGAACATTACTTCCTGTAGCTGGAATATGCATGGAGGTTGGGGAGGACATAAAATTTTAATTGTTGCGTCATTGGGTCCTTACTAGAAAATTTTATTGAGAATCTAGATCTCAGCATTGAGTCAAAAACAATTAATGTTATTATTGCTATCAGGTTACTATTTTTAATACAATTCTCAAAATTTTTTATTAAAAATCTCAAAAAAGATCTACTCAAGCAATGGAATACTTTAACGAAACGTGCAATTGTTTCATCGTGATGAGCGTAGTGTCAGAAATGTAGGTTGTAAACAATTAAAAAAAGGGCTTTCAAGTTGAAGTACAGAATTTTGGATAAGCAACAATGTACAACGACCTAACGGATTCTTAAAATTATTGAAGGAAGAGTTGTGTATAAAATATAAAACAGGACCTGGCACAGAAAGTTTTAAGACATTCATATTTTTCATCTAACGGACAGGTCTGGTCATTTGGAAGAACTTGTTGGGAAATTTACTGTTGGAGCTGTAGTCCCTATAAAAGAATGAAGTTACCACGTGAACGTTTGCTAGGAGAAACTTGTGCCATTAAACTTGGATGGGTTATAGATTAGAACAACCAAATAATTGCAGGTCAGGAATTATATAGGAAGTGCTTATGTGAGTTTTCTTTAAAAAATTTGGATCTGGTCGGTCGGTCCATCGGGCCTTTCATGCGGATTTCATTATGAACTTTCTGGAACTCCAACTAACAGGACTTTCAATTGGACTCGTACCATATGACCAGAGTCACAAAATTAATAAAGTATTTGTCAAAAAGGCTGGCTTCCTGATCCAGAATCGCACAAGTTCAGACAAATTAAAGGAGACACCATTTCTTGAAGCAATTTTGTTGCGATAGGCCCAAACATATTTACATCAAGAACGAGACAAGAATCGGTCTTAATTGAAAAAATCAACCCACAAAAACAACAACAAATTGGACGCGTATAGGAAGTATACTGTGGCAACGAGAAAATAGATTGCCACGTTTGTACGGTCATGATAGGTGATTTTGTGGACTCCTGTATTTGTACGATCCATGCTGAAGTTAGCAATAGATTCTCGAATAATCGAAGGGTTTTTTAATTAACATTTTTTAAATTTTTTAAATTAACAAAAAAAGAAGTATTTTCATTTCAGTCAACATCCACACCATGTCCTCAACGATGAAAACATAATAATACAAACGACATAACAATGTCTTCTGTATGATGGAATGTTTCTATTCCAGATACTGTGGAACTTGTGAATATATAATAATAACATCCTTCACCGCAGACAGGAAACGTTTATTTTAAATTTTATAAACAGAGTTGTAAGTTTTTATTTTTAATTTTCAAGTGTGGTGTTAAAACCGGCTCGTCAGGAATGTGTCGCTACAACAATTTCTTCCGTTAGTAAAAGTGATCACAGTTGGAAGTGGTAGTGTCTGAAGAATGTTCACATTCATTTGGTCTCGCGCATCATGAAAGATGTGACCTTTAGCCAATGACTTCAGTTTAACTGATAGAAGATATTATGATTGCCAATAACAAAGACTTGGATTATTGTCCTGAGGAAGACAATTGAAAATTTGGAGAAGAGGATGAGGAGGACGTAATGATAATGATTTGACAACATGCTAACACTTTATTACAGACTGTGGTAGGAAGGGAAGGGAGGAGGTTGGATCAGTTTCAGGTGTCAAGAATTTTTTTGATACTATGAAAATGTTTTGTTTGTTTTTATTAAGAAGTGATGCCACCTAGCCCCCGTCCCTTCGGATTAGAAGACAGTCTTGCGTTGTTGTTTTTTTGTGATGTGGGGTCTGAGTAGTTGCATTATTATGGGGCTTCTCCGTCGCTTCCACTCAGTCCACTTAGCTTTGTTGTTTTGATTTTTGTTTAATAGTAAATATTAAGAGTCCTTTCGGATTTATGTGGGGGGGGGGAGGGGAGGGCAATTTTTTTCTTCCCGTTTTTTTTTTTTTTTTTTTTTTTTTTTTTTTTTTTTTTTTTTTTTTTCTTCTCGATTTATTTTTGATTTATAACAAATTTTGGGGTCGAGACCGTTAAGTAAAAAAAAGGCGGAGGAAAGAACCATAACAGAAAAAAATAACCTCTAATCATTTTTATCTGTTTTATTTCACTTTCATTTTTTTTCAAGATATTTCCCTCAACACTTCCTTACTCTTAAATACCCAACAACTTTATATAAGAAACACAAGTTTTCAATTTGGGAGGAACTATGATAAAATGAAAAGACAGCGATTAAATGGGGGGGGTGTGGGAAGAAGATTAAAAGGGCAGAATGTTAATTCGTTGGGTTTCGTTCATATAGTTTCAAAAAGGTTAATCTAATGTTTGTAATCAATGAATATTGAAACATCGGCAATGATAGAACAGAAAAAAGCTTATGAGTTTTGTTTGAGGTTTTATGTGAGTACTAAAGGTGAGGAGGAAGAAGGTAGTAATGACCGCCGTTAAATAATAATAAAAAAATTATATTAATGTATAATTATGAAGACAATAGATACAATTTAATAGAAAAACGTGACATAATAATCAATTGTTGTTGCGCAACTGCAAACTGAAACAGTTATTTAAAATGATATTTATATAAAGAGTGTGATGTGTGTGTGAGTGATAGTGTAAATATACTTTAAAATTAATTTTCACAAAAAAAGTGCTGGATGGATTTGTATGGAGCAATTTAGAGGGGGGCGAGGTGCGTAAATGGAAAAATCATCTTTATTATTACGCTAAGGTCGGAGTTAATTAGTGTCGCACTATTTAATTTGGGTTTTTTTTGGGATTTTTAAAAATTACGTATTTTCACAGAAAAAAATTTTTTATTTTTTATTACCGAATCATTTGGTAGGTGACTATGTTCTAAAGGATCCCAGGATTTGAGAATTTCTTGTGTTAGGTATTCAGGATGTTCTGAGTTCAAATAATTATCCACAAAATGTATCGAAATCACCAAGAATCAAAACTTTCGTCAAGTCTAGAATCGTGGAATATATAGGTCTTAGTGTGATATAATAATCGAACAAGCTCTTCAAAACACACTAAATGTTGAGCACAATATCACGAATTTTTATAAGAAAGGTCTAAATTTTCGATAAAATCGAAATTCGAATTCGGGGTTCGGCACGATTTACAGACTGGACATATTTCGGATTTAGTATAATAAGCCCCCTATGGGATTTAGAAAACCGTTTAAGATCATAGATCGGCATTATTGTTACCTGAGTTATTAAGACACACGTTTGATGGGGGGCGATGTATGTCGTTGTTCAATAGTTGTTATATGTGAGTGTTACGCTCGGCTTTTGATTTGCCTTCCTTAAGCGCAGCAACGCGTTTATTTGAGTCCAACGCGGGCCATACTATAGAGCGATATCCCTCGATATTCAAACATTCATAGAATATACGGGATCAATCACATCCAGACGAGCAGGACGTTAATTAATGACAGCCTTTCTCCCTCAACCAGTTGGTTCAGAGAGGGTATACGGCTTCTATTGTAATCGCAGCCGAACCCTATTCACTTTGCGTCTGAGATAGACAATACGATCCCATATGACTAGATTATTAAGATTTTTTGTATTCTGTGTTTGAGGATTTTTGTAATTACAAATTTATGGTGCAAAAGCTTGTGTAAGTTGCACTACGAGTTGAAGTTCAAAAAATTATAACTTATTGAAAAATCACCCATACATAAGCTAAACGTGGTATCAAAATGAAGAGTAGATTTCCGATCTTTATGTTAGTTAATAAGAAAAAAGAATATTTGCTGAATAAACCTCTAAAAAATCTAACCGAAAAAAACAGCGACACTAATTATGACCGACCTAATAGTACACAAAAATATTTATCACAATATTTTTACCCCCTGATCATAATCACACACCCCTTTTCATCACTCTTTTTTTATTTTTTCACTTTGTCCAGAAAGCTCAAGCACCAAACAAAAAACCCAAGTCCTTTTTTCCTAATTTTTATAATGTGCCAAATCCCTTTTTTATGTAAGAAAATCATATTGCTCTCTTTTTAGAGTTTTAAAATTTTTTAGGATTTCTTCTAAAAAGTAGAGAAAAAAGAGGCGCCTACAAAACTTAATTTTCGGGTGTTTTACAAAAATAAATTTTTTAAATTTTGATCCTACTCGTGCCAATTGTTTTTATATAATTTATTATAATAAATATTAAATTTTTTTTATTTTTACTATAAATTTGTTTGATCATAATTGATTACTTTTTTTTTACCGCAATCAAATAGATTTAAAATAAAAAATTTTTTTGTAATTAAAAAAAAACATGGAAGATTACACAAGTTTGCCCTTTAGCGACTAAATATTATTTCAAAAAAATTCTTTATTTAAAAAAACAAAATGCTTGACTGGTTAACTGGACACCAGCAACCATTACGCGTAAAGGTGTCTACAATGGAAGCGGATGGAACGCGACGTAGTATGGACAGAAGCATGCTTAGGCACAATGATTTTGTTTGACACAGTCTGTAAGAATTCACTTGGACTACGAGAAGTTTGGTTCTTTTGGACTTTGCTGATTAAAGATAGGCGAAAGAGTATTAAGACTTGTTGGTTACCAACTTGATTAAAAGGTTTTTTAACATTTAAACTTAAAATAAACGTTTTATGGATAGGTTAGAGATCCTGTTCTATGCTAAACAATCACGATGGTTCTTTACTTTTCTTTTCTTGTTAAATTTTTTCCTAGTACGTCGTGTAAGATGAATTAATTCAGGACTTGCCAAGGTTTGAAATAAATGATTCAACAATATTTTCTTTTTTAACAGGCATCTTTTCTTCCTCCAAATTCGCACCAATCACTTCTTTTCAATGGAATCTTTATGCCCTTTTTCTGAAAGGGGGGGGGCCTGGGTTTTTTTTAATTTTTTATTTTTTCGTAAAATTTAGTGTAAATTGTTAGGCAATTTGTGAGACTAATGCCAGTACAATAGCAATGCTATGTTAGTTGAATTACCAAAAACGATGAAAATATTGTGTGGACTTGTACACAATAAATTCCTCCCGTCAGTTATTCAACGAATATGATATTGAAGTGCGGCACTATGTGGCATGAGAAAATTGTTTTTTTAAAAATTTTTGTTTTCTATAAATTGTTCGATTTAAGGCACAATTGGTGAGGGCTAACAACGCGGAACTTAGGTCGCTGAGGTATGCCGAAGAAGAGTTTTTATGTATTGCCCGCGGGAATGGGATATTTTGTATGGGTGATCTCACATTTTACAAAATTTGGTTGGGTATTTTTTAAATATCTTCTGGAAAAAACTTTTTTAGGAATCAACCGCGGCACCGACTTGCTTATTACAGGCGTTTCTGCGCAATGGGAATGGGCTGTTTTTAGTTAATTTTAGAAATGAGACAATGTAACACAGACCTCTTAGGAATATACGAACCGGATATATATAAATAAACTTCTCCTCGGCCAGTTCTTTCCTTGGACGAAATAAGAATGTATTTCTTTTAAAAAAAAATGGTTTGGAATATTTTAATTTATTAACTTTGATCATTTTTTTCAGTTACAATTGTAACAGCAGACAAAGCAAAATTCGTTTCGTGCTGAGGTAGGGCATAAATTAAAGTCAGATATTCAACTTTATGATTGCTGTGTGCTGATACACAGACAATTTATGTATCTCGACGACGGGACAGCCAGACAGAGTTTACTTGAAGTTCAACAAATGAGGATTCAAGCACAAGAATAGTAAGAAAATTGTTTAGAAGATATATAGGGGAATTAATGGGTAACACAAAGCGAAAAACAAGTTGAACAAAAAATTTTGATTATCAATGTTTCGGTCTAGCCGACAAACGCAGATTAGCTGAACCGAAACTCGTATCTTCAACCGAGAGGCGTGAACAAAGGGTTTTTCAAAGCAGAATCAGAAAGGATAAAATGAGACCAGAATTGGGACATTTGGCAGAACAATTAAATACTAGCAGGTTCTTTTTTGACTTTTTTAAAAATTTTTTGAAGTTCCTTTTCTTTAGATTGTAATGAAGAATGCGAAGGAAAGCATCACTTAACAGCAGAACGTGCACGAATTTCAGAACAGAAGTTTTTGAATGACGAGGCGTGCCAACGAGCTGAAGCAGAAAATGCAAAGAATTAGACATTCACGAATTACGCGCAGAAGAAAAGAAAATTGGCCTTTGAGAAGAAAATATAATGTGATTGCAGATATGTGACTTGTAATCTGTTTTGGGAGAAATTCAATCCAACAACAACACATTTTATAAATAAAAACGCAACGCAGCAATGGAATCCATAGTTCCAAAGGACACAGGCAAATTTTTTATTTTTAAGTTTCCGCCTTTATTCACAGATGCCCCACACCTTATCAATGAGATAGGTCTTTCCCTTGTCACGTTGGCAAGCCTACAGTTTCATTTTTAAAGCTTTCCAATTGTATTACCACTGTTAAGACCTCCATCTTATCATTCATTACTTCACTTGCATTATATTCTTAAGCTACTTCCATGTAGGGTATTCGAGTGTTAAGCCATACCTTAATTCTGATCCAAGCCGCCCATTTATTACTGATTCCACGTTTGTGCTATTTTTTAATGTTTTACCCGTTATTCCATATTTAAGCCTCCACCATATCATGAAAACAATTACGACAGTTCAATCCTTGCAGTCAGCAAACAATTCTGCAGTTAAACCATATTGCTTACAAAATTCTTCATCATTGGAAGAAGAAACAGAAGAAAACACCTGTTGAAAACTGAGAAGGTTTTGAGAGGTTAAGGGGGGGGAAATATAATAATTAGGAACATTCTAACCACACCAACAATTACTATTATAATTAATGGAAAAATGGAGTTGGAGGAGGAAATTTCTTCGTGTATTACTTCCGCCGCTGCAACCCAACACCACCACTTCCGTTACATAATCCTCCACCAACACAAATAACAATTATTATTTACGAAAAATTGTCTTTATCAGACAACAACAGGGAAAAATTACAGCAAAAACAAAATGTTGAAGATTTTAATGGAATTAACAACAATAATAATAGCAATGGTAATGGTGTTGTTGCTCTTTAATAGCTACAGAACAACAGAGGACAAAACAATTAGTATGAACTTCAACATATTAATGTATAATAAATTTTATTTGGAGTTCACGACTGGTATTTTTACTTGTGGAGCTTCTAATGTTTTAAATTCTAGTGAGCTGCTACAGTCAGAACTAATCAGTCTTGTCTTGAAAACCCCTCATTTTTTTTAAAATAATTTTTTAAATCTTATAGAGCTTCATATGCAGAGATTAGAGCAGTCAAGGTTAATAAAAAAAATTTTTTTTATAATTGTTTTTTTAATAGAGCGTGATGGCAAGCAAGGCCCATCATTAGTGAAAAAAACTTGCAGGTTTTCCTTTTTTTTTTTGTAATTTATTTTTTAAATTAATGTTATAGATTTTCGTTTGGAAATTGGAAGCAGCTCTCAAAAAAAAGGAGGTTGGAACTGAACGCATAGATAAATTTTATTTGCAACAAAAAAGTTGCCAAAGAGCAACGGGGTGTTTGATAAGCATTCAACTTGATGAAGGGTTGTGATAGTTTATTAATTTTTAAAAATAATTTGTGAACTCTAGTTCACAAATTCGGCTGTGCGGGTCTCTAAAAATTTGAGTGATGAGAAGGGTCACCACCATAAAGATTAATTCTAAAAGAGTACTCTAAAATATAGGTTTGAAGTACTGGTGTTAGATTTGTTTGTTGTTGTTTTGGTTACGTTGTTTTGTTTGGTGGTGTGCTGTTGTGGTGTTTAGACATAACAAACAGTTTTGTTTGATAGTTGTTGTGATACGATTTGATTTCTTACGCGATTTTATGTTGTGTGTTTTGGTTGTTGTTGAGACAATTGTTTGTTTTGAGGTTTGTTTAGTTGTGTGTTTATTTGTTTGTATATTACTGTGTTTGTGTTGTAATGTTAGAAAAACATTGTCAAAAGCAAATTGTTTTGGTGTTTTTAATTTGATGATTTGATTTTCTTTTTTGATTGTTTTTGTTGTTGTTTGTTGGTGTGTTTATTGTTATATTGTTGTTAAATGTTGAAACCCTTGTGAGCTTTTCTATTTTTGTTTTTGATGTTTTCAATGTGTTTGAATTACCTTCTTACAATTAGGTTTGTTGGTTATAACATAAAAATTCAAAGTTTCAACCTTTTAAAAAATTTATTTATTCTTCAGAGTAGTTTGGATCGTCTAAAATCATACAAGCAGCAAAAAGTTTGATGAAATGATCATTCTAACATTAACACCCAATACAACACCTTCCACCAAAAAGAACAGCTATAAAACCTTAAAAATGCAGGAGTATATTTTGCTGAAATTTATAAAGTTGATTTTTAAAATTCTTAGTTAGTCATAATCTTTCAGATAAACAGTCCACAAAAATTAATCTTTTGGATTTGTGTAGCCTTCGTTTCAGCAGTTATTCTTGTGCTCATGTTTGTAATCTTTTTGGAAAGTAGGTCAATAACCACGGTATCCAAAAAAGGGGATTTCAGATTATTTCTGTTCAAAAAATCTAAAATTACTAGATCCCTTTAATTATTCACTAGAGATTTGAGAGTTCCTGGCCTTTGATTTTACTAAATTCAAAGTCAGATCGAGGCCGTTTGTTTCCGATTTCCTTGAATTTTTCTGTAACTCCTAGTGTCAAGGATCTGATCAAGATTTTTTAAGAATCTCGATCGTTTATTATTCACTACTAACTTTTTCGCCCTCTATTCTGACCCCTCGTTTTTTTCTTGCATTTTTTTAAAACTTTTATTGTTAGAATAGTAATGTTAATAAGAGTTATAATTTATTTTAATCCCAAAAATATTGGATTTTAAATTCCATTGTAATACAAATATATAATTCAACACAATTGCAGGAAACAATGTGTGGATGTTTAAAAATTGAATATTTATTTAAAAAAATGACTTCTGGTCAAAAATCCTTCAGAGTATGGTTCCTATTTTTTCTTCCCACACGCTCTTTCAACATTAACTGAACATTTGCGTCATTTCACAATTATAATAGGCCAAAGTAAAATTATCTTTGAGAACGTATTCTTAAAAATGAAAGGATTGAGTGATATTAAAAAATAAAAAAGAACCTGATAAAAGAGCTTGGCCTTCGATGCGGGTACAGCGTTTGTCCGTGAAACTTAGCCGATTTATGGCGCATAACTGAAATAAATTTTGTTCAAGAATTATTTATAATCAATGTTATTCATGGCTGCTTACAGTTGAAGTAATCTCCAAGTTGTATTGTAAATGTATGTCCTTTAAGATTCATTATACTGTCGTGTGGTGTGAGCTCACTTATCAGTTATTGGTTCCGGACATTTTGTAAGCCCCATGTGTTCATTAGTGTGTTGCCAAAGCATCATCTACGCGGACTATATTTCCTTTGCAGCGGAAGCTCCACTGTCATCAGGTGGGGGTGGTGCGAGGCATTAAAAGACCTGTTGGGAGTGATTGGGCATTGCCTGTGTGGAAGTCCAGGCATTTGCATGCCCATTGGAAGCAGTGTGGGGTGGGAGGCATTCCCAGGTAATGGCATGCGTGGCATGCGCATTTGTTGTTGTGGTGGAATGCCAGGTTATAATTTGGGCAACATTTGAGACAGTGGTGGTTGCATAGTGTGGAGGGCGCTAAAGTTTTTAAAAACATTTCAAGGGATTTAGAAAATCAAACAGGTGGATGTGGGATTAGTGGCAAAGATGTTGTTGCTGGTGGCCGGTATTGGAGTATGTGTCAGCGAAAGCTGTTGGGCCCCGGCTTGGATGCAGTTGTCTCGTGTTTACTTGGCCGCAAAACGACAGCAGCGGATTTGGTAAATAACCATGTGACGTGCGAATTTCGTATTTGTTTGTTCAAGGGAGACAGCTTGTTGAGCCGCTCGCGTGGTGGCATCGATGTAGCTTGTTTGGCCATCCCGAGATTAGATTTTGGGGTCGAACGAGGCAATTGACGCTCTTCTTCCCCAATTCTTTCCAATTATTGTTTGTTCTACTCCCTTTTCTCCAATACCGAAAATATCAGTACGTTCGCCTTTGACTACGGATTTGCCAATGTTTCGTGACGATTTTCCGTGCACCAGATGCTGTGATCGGATCTCATACTGTCGTTCCCATTTGCTCCTCTTTTTTAAGGGGGAAATTTTTAATAATTCTAAAAAAACATAAAAATCCCCAAACCTGTCTCTCTGTTCCCCTTAAATTGAGGGTCAACAGTATTGTATCGAACACGGTTCATGAAGTCTTATCAGCAGGAAGTGCGTATCATTGTTAGGGTTTGAATAGGCACTGAAATTTTCATTTTGTCCTTGGCTAGTACATATGCCGGGAACGTGACTTTACAATCGCTGATGCGAACGACAAATTTTAAACAATTTTTAATTTTTAAACTTTATTTTTACTCTATTTTGAGGATGTACATAATCACACGAATGAACAATCATTCCCAGCAATAGGTGCGCTGGGGTGTTGGACTGGTGTAACAGTCGAGCCCGCATGTTGTTTTCAGAATGTCCATCCATCGACTGATGTTGTTAGCACAAAATCTTCCTCGGTTCTCTGTTTCTTCTTATCTTCTCATCTTCAGAGTCTGATTCATCCATAGTCATCATATGGGCAACACCTTTACAGCTGCGCTTTAAGCTGCTTCACAAGAGTTCAGTTGTTGAAGTTAAAATTCCGAGCTCCAAACATCTCGAGGAGAGTACAAAGGAAGTGAAGGTAAATTCCACTGAAATAAAGGAGAGTTCACGACATGTGTTTATAAAAGATTGTATGGTTCATC
This sequence comes from Meloidogyne arenaria, assembly GCA_036172955.1. Lineage (NCBI taxonomy): Eukaryota > Metazoa > Nematoda > Chromadorea > Rhabditida > Meloidogynidae > Meloidogyne > Meloidogyne arenaria. Next base: position 21,818 of record JARQAB010000293.1, read on the forward strand.
TCGAGTTCAGAAGTTGAAAATCAACACCTGTTTGAACCAACTACAAAATCATGAAGCAATTTGATTAAGCCAGCCTTTCTGTTCAACTTCAGATCTTCTCTGTCCTTAACTGCACGTGAAAATTTTTCCCAACCAAACACGATACCGAACGTCTTCCAAAATTTTTTTTGTTGTGTTAGAAGGCAGAAAGTTCGTAGTTCGTCGTACCACAGTTCCTTGGTGGAATATATTAAAGTAAAAAACAATACAATGTGGGAATATTTGAGGGATAAAAAGGAATACTTACTTATGTGTATGTTCCACCTAATTTTTGTAAAAATAGTTGACAATTGGAATGTTGAGGTTTTACATAAGGTCAACTTGAAAAATTAGCGACCTCTTCGATCATAATTTTGTAGATGAGAAATTGAACGTCCAGTCCTTGCAACAAATAGAGCGGTAAGTTGGAATAAGCTCACACTTAAAAAAAGGATAAAAAAATTAATTTGACAGAGGGGAGTCGTACTTTTCCCAAGGAAATTCCTCCCCTTCCCCTGTTTGCCCCCCCTCCCTTTGTTCCCCCAAGTCTTAAAAACTTACAAATCAAAAGCGTTTATCGTCGATGGATCGAGCACAACACTTCAAGTTTGGCGGATTTTTTTGGACAAATTGCGCCTTTGGTATATGTTCACGAACAGCAATCAGGAATTTTAAGTTTAGTTAATAAGTTCAGCGAGATAGACAAAAAAGGGCAACTCCTTAGTCTCATAATTCCTTCACCTTATTTTTGTAAGTAAGCATGGTACGGGTCAAACAGGTGTATAGAAAAATTAAGAACGTAGATTTGACAAGCCACTCTCTTTCCCGAATTGAATTTCATAATTCAACACCTATTAACGGCAACGAAAAGAGGCGTTTTGTCAACAATTGCGTAAAGAAAAATACAAAATGTTTTAAGTCTTAACATTTAAAAAAAAAAACTTCGAATATCAGGAGGTGGAATAAATTAAAAACCACAATTTGATTGAACCACTCATTGAAGGGTTCTTATTCATTGTATATCTTCCATCAACGTCCAGAAACGAAATTTATAGGTGGTTGTGAGAAGACCAGCACCAAAATTTCTATGGAGGCATTTTTTCTTTTGTTTCATTAAATGTAAATTTTCCTAAATTAAAAAAAATATTTAAAAAATAGTTAAAGAAAAAACAAAAAAACGATTGTGCACGAATTTTAAAAATCGTCTCTATTTTTGTTCTAGTATGCAGATAATTGTAAATTTTTGTTCGTTGGGACGAATTGGGGTGGGGACGAAAGGGGATTTGACCGAATTGGTACTTTGTAGACGACTTGGATGATTTGTTTCGTTGCTACGTATTAGGGATGGGGCCTTCTCTGAGATTTATTGATTTCGAGATCGGGATCGCACCAAACAGTCCTGAATATTTTCCAGCGACAAATTGGCTTGTCCCGTTTTCTTTTCATTCGCCATACAACATTTGGTCTCAAGCAACTATCAATGAGCAATCACGGTAAAATTGTAACTTGTTCTCGTTGAGATGATGCCACTATGCGATTCCTTTATTTACGTAAAAAGAATAATCGGTTGGGTGAAATCAAGCATAATTTCCCCTTCTTCATAATACAATATTTCTTTAAAGTAATCAAGAAAATTTGTTTGATTACATCTTCGTTTATTTAGCTTTCTTGTTATATATTTAATTTTTATTTGGCGATCTTTCAGAATTGTGTTGTTTGTCCTGTATGACAATTTCCTTTTAAACACCTAAAAATTAATCTGAAAAATCGTCATTTCATTAAAAATATTTTTGTTCGCCCACTTCCAAACAAAAAAAGGCCATTATGTTGCCATGTTAAGAGATTATGCTGGGACCACAGTCTAATAATCAATCTACCATAATCATAAACTTCCCTCAATATACTAAAAGATGTTAACCCAAGGATTATTTGGAAAGTGCTTGGAGAGATTGCTGAAGGGGCTTTTGGAAAAAAATGGAAGTTTGCCAGTTTAAGAATCTCATTTTGATTGCAGCTTAAAAGGTTTTTGTTAAATTACAAATTTTTAAATTTTATTTAATTTTAGGCGATTTCACTCAAGAAGGAGAACATTCTGGAAGATTTTCTTGTTGAGATTGAAATTCTTTCACTTGCAAAGGATCACGAAAATATTGTTGGATTCATGCTTGTTGATTTCTTTGAGGACAAAGCTTTATGTAAGTAAACTTTCTTAGATAATCTAAAAAAATTAATTTTATAGATGATATGGGAATATTGTGCTGTGAGTGCAATTGATTCTAGAATGGCCGAATTGGATAAAACCTTTAACTGAGCCAACAAATTTGCTTAGTGTTACCACGGATGGTTTAATAATTTATTTTAAGAAGTTATAGACATTGCACACGATTGTGACACACTAAAGAATAACGCACAAAACCTTTTTTTTTTTAAAAAATTAAATGTTTTTCTAGGTGTTGTCAAAGCTTTGGAGATTCTTCATTCACAAGGGTTTCAAAAAAAGTTTTTATTTTTCCTCGTATCTTTTTTCTCGTTTTAGCTGTTATTCACAGGGATTTGAAGAGGACTGGGGAATATTTTGCTATCTGCGGATTGGAATTGCAAGCTTGTATATTTTTGAAAGAATTGCACATTTAGAAAATTTTTTTTAGATGATTTTGGCCCTTCAGTGCGGTTCTGCACTAATGAAGAAATCCATGCAGAAGCGTGGATTCTGTAGTGGGCATCCTTATTGGATGGCACCTGGATGGTAATTATTTGTTGAAACTTTTAAGGATCAACCTTATGATTGTCTAGACAGGTTATTTTTTATTGGAACGATTTGCTATTTTGTGATTGTTTAGCACGACTATTTGGTCTACTTGGTATAACTCTCATCGAACTGGCACAAATTGAACCACCAAATCATAATATTGAATCACAATGCGTGTTTGTTCATCAAAATTCAAAAATCGGAACTCTCCAACTCTTGCCGACATCGCACAAAGTATGGACCTTCAACTTCTCAGACTTTCTTCGAAAATGGTCTTGTAAATAAATCTGATGAACGTTGGAATGCTCAACAATTGCTAAATAGGTTTATTTTTTTTTTAATTTTATAAATTAATTCAAAACATTTTTTAGCCATTCTTTTATTCGAACTGCTACCGCTTCGACGGCCTATGCAGGATCAGAGAATTATATATGGATGAAACCGATGCAGATATGGAGGAAATAAATTGATAGGTTGTTGGAAGCAAAACAAGTATGGTAGCTCTTAATGATTTATATTAAAACACCATAAATTTACAAAAGTCTTGGGAGGTATTGTCTTCTAATTACCATTTAATTAAAATTACATCTTCACTTCTATTCCAAATCGACATTAGTTAGTCCTTTAATTTAAGTTATAATTATTTTTTCTTAATTTATCTTTTAGTATAATTAGCCGAGTTAAGAATTTTATTCATTTTTGCTTATTTTAGTCTTATTTCGAATAGAAAATCGGCCTATTATCGTGGGTCTTATCTTGTAGTAATTTTACTTACTTGTTTTGTTCTTTTTTTCGATTGGTATGTTCTTTCAAAGAAGGAAATATCGTCATATAATAAAACTGCCCATATTTTTTATTGCTGACTATAAACGATAAATTAATTTATATAATTTATTTTTTTTATTCGATTACGGTTCATTCTTAAGGCCACTTTGTCGTTAAGAAATCTTTGCCTTAATCACAAAATAATATTCTAATGTTTCTAATTAACATATTTTAAAACTTATCATTATTAGTGTTTAGTTTTCTTTTTTATTTTATTGACCAAGTCCTTCTTAAGAAAAATCTTTTTTACGCTTATCTTTCATAATTATTATGATTATTGGCATGGTTTTACTTAAGTATTTAAATTAAGAATTTTTTCTCTTTTTTAATTAAGTAGAATCATATTTTTTATTTTTGTGCTAGATTTTCATTTCTGATATTTTCTTTTAAAGAGTTCAACACCTTTTATAGATTTGTTTCTCACAAAATGGTTTAAAGGTTTTTTTAATTTAAAAATTTTAAGTCATGTACAGCATTGAGATTGATAGTATTGCTGATTCTGAATGCTGCGTGAAAGTGTTCAGATATTATTGACAGCATCAGCACTATTAACTAATGCTAATAATAATCCACTCAGAAACTTCAATCGACAAGCATATTCACCAAACTTTCGTCAGTGCTCCTTTTGAACCAACAACATTCGGGCAGTTGTGTATTGATAAAGTCGAATAAGTATAATAACAAACAAAATATAGTTGAACCAACAACAACAATTTGTTATCTGTTTCTAAGAAAAAAATTATGAAGCGCCTACAACCACCTCCCAAGAACCCCAGCACTTTTGCCTTGGGGAACAAACACCTGACGATGATGCTATAAATGCTCGAAGTCATAGCACCTTTAAGCCCTTCGGGCAAGAAAGGACTATTCAAATTTTGGTGATCTATTCGCGATTTTGTTCTCGTTAATGAATGGGTGATGAGGATGTTGCTTAGCAGGCACAATACAGGCTTCATTTCAGGAATTTTTTACACATTTTTTTTGGCATTTTCATTTTGGACTTTAGATCAGAAGCCAGTTATACTTGGAGAGATTCAATGCCCAGACTCTCTTTTACAACTCTTCCCTCGTGGATGATCGATAAGACTCGTGTGTCAGAAATTTTGATCTAATGAGGGCAAAGTAAATGCTGAACCAACAAATCGTAGTACACTCACGTGATCATGTGATGATTATTGCCGCCACCGGAAGCCGCATGTTGCTTATGATGTTGAGGGGCAATAAATTATTATCCGTGGTAAAATTGTTACAAAATAGGAGAGATATCAAAAAGGTTGTTGTTATAAACATTTTATTTTCATTTAGATTATTTTGTCTAGTTACACCTGAAAGAATTGCCAAAACACGTAGGACAAGGAGGAAGAAGCTCTGGAAGTGTTAATGCAGAAATCATAATCTTCTACAGCTACAAATGGAGGTGGTTATTTAACTCAACGAACATTCTCATCCTGTTGCTGATAATTATTGCAAAAACAGAAATGTTCGGTCGGTCTCCACCTTTGGGGCTGCTAAAGACACAGGCATGTACCATCCCAATTACTGTACCTTACAACAACATCGGAATGTAATAAAACCTGAATCGGTAGCAACGTTGATTTAGGAATATTTGTTGTTTATAAATTTTATTTAACTTTAGAATCAAATCATCCGACCTCCCAACAACACCAAAGAAGCGAACAACCACTGTTCATGTTCCAATGGCGCCAAATCACTCCTCATCGTGCTCACCGTTTGACTTTATCCAATTTGTAAACTATTTATATTTAAGGTTACCCAAAAGAACGCGTACTTATGTTGTTGATGGACGTCGAAGTTACAAAGACCCACGACTATGCATGTTTTAGGCGAAAAAAAAAAAGCGTCTCGAATTGAGTAAAAACAGACGTTGAGAGGCTTTGCAACGCGAATACAAAGAGAAGAGGCACGACCACAACAGACACTTAATGCGAGAGCTGAACCAATACGTGGAGCCATCAAGATGAAAGGAAAGTTTGCTTTTGAAAATTGAAATTGCGGTGATGTCCACGCTTTTTTAAGTTGACACTGTTGTATTCTAACCTGTAATTTTCAGGCACGTACCAAAATCTTATGAAAGTGATAGTTGAAGCAATGATCTAAGGCGTCAACAAAAAAGAAAAATGCGCTAAAAGAACAAGAAAAACAACAAGCCGAGGAGATGGCGTATATGGTAAGCGACTTAGAATTGATCAGGTTTGGTTATTAATTTTGTTTTGAAAAACATTTTGATTTTAAGGAAAAAGGATTGTAGACTATTTCGTGCTAGCTTGAGGGGAAACAGGAAAAGATTTGACAGTAAGAAGTTGGGAATGCGTTCCAAAAATCTCAGCGACAAGCTGCTAATGAAGCAAAAGAGACAAGAGAGTTTGAGTAAATAATCCAAATGGATAGGTTTTTGTTAATCATTGCACTTTGTAGAAAACATTAAATAAAATTCATAGGAAGCAGGAATTTCTTAATCGCAACTTGAAGCAATATAAAGAAAACTTTTTACAAAAGCTCAGGATCGTCATCGGAAAGCTTTGTTCTGTTGGAAAGTGTCACATTTTTGGAGCCAAAAAAACACACAATGGAGAGAGGATTAGAAAACTGCTCAATGAGACGTTTGGAAGAGGCTCAGTGTGCCGGAGAAGCTATGCCGATTGACAACAACAATTTAGAGTATTATTAAAAATATTGATTGCATTCTTCTTTGTAGGATGTATGTTCATTTGCAAAGGACTCATATGCTGCCAGTATTCTTTGTTTTTAATAATTGGTTCCACTTTTTACCTTTTTTAGACACGACAAAAGAGGAGAGAACACGATAAGACGACATCAATCAGCAAATGAAGAAATTGTTAAGTGCATTGACAATTGATAGGAAAGGCATTACCTAAAGTTTTGAAGAACTGAATAGTAAACCGCGAAACAATGATGTTTAGAAAAAGTTTGGAAGTTGACTTACGGGGAGTTTTTTTATATCCAAATGAACGTTCAACATTTTGGTGAAAGTTCAGAGACATGAGACAGCAAAAAATAAAAATTTTTGAAGAACAGAAAAAGCAAGAATCCGTTTAAAAAATGGGAATGAATATGATTTAAAATGGTAAAGAAATGGCCACAATTAGTTGAAAACAATCAAAATGTACTTCGAGAATTAGGAAGAGAAATTCATGTTTGTTTCTAATTTGAAAAGGGACTTTGATTTTCGTATAGAATGAAAAAGCGTAACCATGCTCTTTGGACATATAGAGCGAGCAAAAAACTGTATATGAATAAGCTATCAACAAGTTTTATCGAATGGACATCTAATTTGTTCGTTAGGAAAGATGTTTAGTTTTCATTTTTAACTTTTATCTTTTCTTTTAAGGGCTTTGGAAGCAATGAATTAAGATGAAAAAAAATAAAAAAACAGACTTGGGAACTCAAGAAGATTCTATATGGTTTTTATTAAAAATGTTTTTTAATTGTTTGAGACACAAATATTTTGTAAAAGTCGGAACAATGACTGTCAATCTGGGAGTTAGCTCTTCTTCTTCGTAGTCTTCTGCGCACAAGCAAATTTCACTAAATCGTTTTAGGGCTGGATCAGCAATCTTAATTTAGTTGAGGTTTTTTTGTTATAAATACATATATACAGTTGAACCTTTAAAAATTTGTTGTTTTTCAAGACCTCTTCAAAATGATTTATGTTTTATTCACAGGATTTTTCTGTGTAATCTTTACTATTTTGAACCTATATTTTACTATATTTATTTTCTTGCCGACATCAACTGGTTATTTCACTTTGGATTAAAAGAAATTTTTTTGGTCCTTATTTTATTTGTACACTTTTATTATGTTGGTTTAAAAAACAAAAAATGTATCTATTCATATTTAAAACTGCCAAAAATAAACCAATAATTTAATTTTTTTTTTATAAAGCATTTAATTTTATCGTTAATGGATTATTTAGTTATATTTAAAACAGCTTGAATATAAAAATCGAATTTTTGTTAGTACACTTTAGTAATTGTTTAAAGTTTCTTTTTATTTAAAAAGAGCAAATAAATGGAAGGGAATAAGCACTGTGGACATAATTTAAAAGTTTTTGTTATCTTACTTATAGCTATTTAATAAAATGAAATTTCTTTTCTATTTTTGTATACATTTATGTTTTATAATTAAAATAATTATAATTTGAGTTTACAACATGTTTTAGAAAATTTTAGTTTTTTTGTACATTAAATGAAGATGAAACTAACACATCTTGACCTGTTATTTGTTTACTAAATGGTTTGGGCGAGGAAATGATGCGTGTTTGGAACTTTGAATTTGGGTTTTTATTTTAATAAATAATTAATCATTTTTCTAGTCAAAATAGGGGAAGAACCTTGTGTTGTCTTTTAGAAGAATTTGATGATTTTTCGAGAATTTGAGTTCGGATTTTTTGAACTTCTTCATTTTAGGTTTTTAATATATTTTACCAGAGGAGATAGTATTTTAGGCATTACGATGAATCTTATATTTAATCAAATAAAAGATTGGATCTCCAATTGTTTATGAGGCTACTTGATTTTAGAGGAGAGCAAAGGCCCTTTAAATTGTGATATTGATGATTAAGGTGAGTTTAGTTTTTAAAATAGTGTTATTGGTTTAGTGGGGTGGGCTAGGTTCCAGAACTGTCGGTCGGATTGTGGTTCGGCCCAAAATGTGTCTGATTATTTTTAATTTTTGCATTTGGTGGTTAATCCGTCATAATGGGAAGTCAATTATCTATTTGGCCATTTGAATGTAGAAAAAATTATATTTTTTCGAGAGTCTCCAAAGTGTGGTTTCTGTTTGGCAATTCTCGTATTGCTATTTTTATTTTCAGAATGGACATGTTAGAAATAGAAGATCTGCGTGATGAAATTTCTTAACAAAAGCGATGCCTTTCTACTTATTATTCTGAATTTACTGATGACTTACGACGCTGGTTTCTAATTGTAAAATGCAGGGGTCCTCTGGGACCCCCCCCCCCCCTTCCCTAATGCATTAATGTTATTGCTTGACAATTCAATGTAAGAAATTTAGCAATATTTTAATAATATTTTAGTACAAAAAATAGGAGAGGATAAGAAGAGAATTACTAAAGACTTCATGCAATGCTAGTTCTGTTAAATTCGGTCTGATTTATACTTAAATTAAATTTGTCATTTATTTTTAAACTTTGTAAGCTTTATGCTCCCATTAAATATTCGAGTTATGACTTACTGGGCAGATTTGGAGCAAAGACAAAAATGCTTGTAGAGTTGACAGAGATGTGATGGAACTTTAAGAGCATTTTTGGTTTTCGTAGATCTTCCTGGCTAAAGGACATTCAAATGCAACTGTGCGCAGTTTAACGTTTGATTTAAATGATAAATATGTTTATTTATCATGATTTAATGGTGGATATTCATTTTGGCTCTTGTAATTGGCAAAGCTTACAAGGCCAAGAATCATTTAAAAAAGTACTTGGTTATCTTTTATCTTTATAGGGACGAGTGTTCTTTTGACTACTCTGGTGAGTTGTTTATTGTTGACATACTCTGGACAATCCGGTAATGTTGGGTGATTTGACTGTTAGCTAACACGACATATGGGCACATAATGTTGGTGGTAAACTTTTAAAAAGTAATTTTTTTCTTTATTTTATTTAAGATGGATCAGGAAATTAGTCCTACATGTAAATGACCAGGTCGATTCTTAGTGTATGGCTCCTCCAGTAGCAGGTATTGTAAACGCATTTGATTAGAAAAAAATCTTTTATAGTGTCAACGCTTCTTCCTACTTTTCTGATTGTTATTGGACACCTTGCTTACTGCACTTCGTCGTGGATGTGATTATTGTCTTTCATAATGTGCCTAAGTTGCATTTGGTGGTGCTTAAATGTGGAAATGGTGTATTAGAGGATGGTGAAGATTGTGATTTGGAAGTACAACAAACTGTCCAAATCTTGTTGTATTGCAAGTGAATGTAAATTAGCGCCTGAAGCGAAGCGCTGCAGGAGATGGTTGTGATTGAATGTTTGCAAATTAAAGTTTGTTTTTTTATATTTAAAAATTAATTTTGATGTTAAAAATTTGTAGAAAAATGGCTAGTGAATGCCGACAGCTTAAACTAGTTGTGCTCACTGAATAGTGTGACTGGAAAAATCCTAGATGTCGGGCAGACTTTTTTGTACAAGGATGGGTCTCCATTGTCCAGGCATGGCATTAGAGGTTATTTTCTCTCAAAGTTTTTGAAATTATTTTTATTTTTTCTTCAAGGGCTTTTTGTTAATCAAGGACTGTGGCAGGTTCTCTTAAATATTTTTTCGGGAATTTTTAAAACTTATTTTTAAGCGCAAACAACAATGTCAATTCTTATGGGGCCCTTCTGCTGATGATGCTGTAAAATTGTTATTCCTTTAATGAACAAGGTGCTTTTAGTGGAATGGGTTATCTCAAGATACTGACAATACTTCGTTGTGGACCCAAAGTATTTTTGAAATTTTGTTAGAAAGTTTCTCTTTCTTTTAGTGATGTAAACTTGTGGAAGCTTCAATGTAATCATGAAAGTGAAATGAGTAAACCAGTTTCACGGCGATCCATCAACATATATTCTGCATATGTTTTGTTCGAACAAAATCTGGTAAAGATTGAAACTTGCCGAGAGTAGTAGAACAACAATAGCTGACTGGAGGAACAGGAAAAAGGAAAGCAGATCCGGGAATTGGTCCCAGATGGGGCGCTCACAATGTGGAAAAATGATAAAGTATCATAATATAATTTTTGAAAAAAACAAAATTTTTTAAAGATAATTTTTAGATTTGTGTAATGCTGTTGTCAATAATAAAACAAGCAAGTTCTGGACAGGTTAGCCGTGTGACCCAAAGATGTAATTGACTACAGCCTCGGACATTTGTAATAAGTTGGAGAAAATGTTCATTGTGTAGCGGTTCACGAGAGGTTTCTTTTTTTAAACAAATTTTTTTCTTTGAATAATCTTTTAGGTGTGCGTGATGATTTACCTGGTTTTGGTGGATCTTTAATAGACTGGTAAACGTTTTTTGAAAAAGACTTAAACATTCTAGATTGACTTTTAAGGGGCCAGCTAGACCAATGCTTTTAATCATGCCTGACATTTCTCTACTTATTTTCATTGCTTTTATACTTTTGTGATGCTTCAGTTTATTTCAAAAGGAAGCGAGGTTTTTGGTTACAATAAAAAGGTTTCTTTTAAATAAATTTTTATTGATAACGATAATGCCTTTTTAAAGAAAATTGTCAAAATGGTGTTCTAACTCGAACTTAGAAGTTCAATTTACTTCCTAGTTCGAGAGCACCAGCTAGGCCAGACGTCATTTAAGACAATGAAAGAACGTCGTCGAACAAAGTTTAATGCTATTTGGACACGATAATGGTGGACAGTAACAACTGTGAGAGGTGAAAGTTCTTCATGTTGATGGCTTCCCGTCCATCCTTTGGTTTTTCATCATTATCTATTTTCTCAACAAATATGGCCAATTTCTGTTCAAATAATCAAAAAATTGACAGCAACGGACCTAAACAACCTTGACAATAAAAATATTCCAAAAACAAATAACAAAAAACCAAAAAAATCATTCAAGAACAAAGGAGGCACTAGTTAAAACGAAGGTTATGATACTGGAAAATCATTCGTCATCAACAGGTTCTGGATGAGCCACCTCCTGTTCCGCCACATCGAAATGCACGCAAAAGACATCGATACGTACAAAATGTGTGAAATCTCGTTGCAAAGCAAAATTTGAAAAAAACGATGATTATACATAGGTATTAAAACTATTAACGGGTGATATGATTTTGTAAGTATTCATGAATATTCTGTCATGTTCTTTTTTTTTTGAACATTCCTTTAAAGAAATTTATTGAAATTTAGACGATTTTCATTAAAATTTTTGCATTTATCTGTCTATTTAATGGTCCGGTTAGAGCCTTGTACACATTATTTCATTATTAAACGTCATCATTTAATTTAAAATTCACAAAAACCAAGGTTTTCTTGAATTTTTTTGGAAAGTTTAGAAAATTTGGCGGTATTAACAGATCATACGAGCACGAAGACGCGTACATTGACATTAAAAGAATTGGATTGTCATAACGTCTCTTTATTCCCCAATCATATTCTTTTACATTTATGTGTATGTGTTTTTCCAGCTTAGCAATTGTGTAGACGATGCAACGCGTTCACCTCAACTTTACTCCAACCAGGCCAATATGCAAGATTGCATGCCTGCGGCCTTATTCATGATTGGACTTAAACTACTTCAAATGTTTTGGTTAAGTAAGTTGTATTAATTTATGGAAAAAGTATTTTTAAATCCTTGTTCAGACAATCTATTAGAAAATGTCAGCCAATTTCTATGGGCATTAGTATGATCGTTAGTTTTGCTATAACGATAATCTAACTCTATCAATTCATCGTAGTTTTGTATACAGACTTTTTTTTATTTTCTTAGTTTTTGATCCTGTTTTTCGTAAACGAAAGGTTTACGGGAGATTTTTAGAAATAGTGTGTATAGAGGAAAAAAGATGATCAAAATTGTTTATTTTGATCCGGAGTAGAACTTGCTTGTTTTTATTTTTAGTTGTTCTGCAACATTCTATTTGGGTTTTCTAACTTTTAGGGTATGGTATGTTTATTTTTGTAGATATTGAACCTGACAAAGGTGTGGTCTCGTCAGGTTCAATATTACGTTTATTTTTTCAGTAGATTATAATGAGTGTGCTGAACCTCCCGACAACATTGATTATATTAATTGAAAGATGACAGCGAAGATGATGAACATGCTGTTGTAAACAATTGCGAAAGATGTTCAAGCAAATGTTCTTTCAAAAGTGGAGGACTACTGGAAACAATTGATTTGGACACAAAATCCGAAATTGCAAGATGGAACTCCGAAAGATGATTGGATTGGCTACAATAGACATAGAAAACTTGAGGGAAAGATGGAAGCGAATTTAATTAAGGTTTTTTTTGAAAAATGTTGGGAGGATTTTAACTAAGGTGGCCACCTTTTCCTTCCTACTTGGGGAGGGGGGTTTAGGTAAGGTTATCTCCGAGATCTTGCAAGTCTTGGGTAAAAACTCACGGTGAGGTCTGCGCGTCGTTGGTTTAAACGGGAGTAGTCTCATCGTGGTTCGGTGATGTTTCTCATGGTTGTTGTTTGGTGTCGAAAAACTTCGGTTGTTTCTCATCGATTCAACGGGACGCATCGTCGGTTCAACGGTAGATTTTCTCATCGTTAGCTCAATGGTGGGTCTCATTGTTGAGGGGGGATTGCAATTAGGATAGAGTCTTAAAACGGGAAAAGGGTTCTTTAAAACGGGGAAAAACAGAGTTAATAGTTCATTTTTGTTTGATTTTTTAAACAAGATTAAAACTTTTTTTATTCTTGTTTTAGAGTGTGTTTTAGATAAATTTTTAATTTAAAAATGGGATTTTTTAAATTAGCTGTAGGGGCGGGAAACGAGTAAAAGTTGATTTAGTGTCTCCTAATTTTTCTTTATGATTTTTTCATCATAGATAAGGAAGAGGTCTTTTTTGCTATTTTAAAGGTTTGCTAAGTACTGCTTCCTTTTTATTTCTACTCGAAATCAGACGTGAAATTGCCAGCCGTTCTTGAACTTTTGTCCCAATATCAACAACAAGTATGGAAAAACCTCAGCAAAGCTATCATTGTTCATCTTATTTGTTAAATTGTGACAGCCGTGGAATATTCACGACGCAGTGCTTTTTAAACATTGTATGTGCGTTTTAGTTGATCCCAAATTTTTTTTATGTTTGATTTTTTATTCGTTAAATATATATTTTCAATTATTTTATTTGGTTACTTTACATCGAATCAAAAGTTGACGGGGTGAGGTGATAATTTGTTATCGATTATAGGATGTCTAGTTAGATTCCCTTATTGTTGTTGTCACAATAGTTAGAAGTTTGGATTATCAAGTAGAGAAGCAGGAGAGGAGATAGTGTGTGAGTAGATATGTAAATTTTAAATTAAATGCACTTTGTCCCTTACGAATTAGAGAGAAAGATAAAAAGAAAAATGAGTGGTTAGAGACTACATTAATATATCACTAGGCTCGGATGAGTGCCAATT